>JAVCKT010029511.1:0-15217 GCA_032273925.1 Rhynchotus rufescens | reverse complement strand
ACCTGCTGCCCCTTCCAAAGCAGGGAGGCTCCGCAGTTGGAGCTGACGCTGTCTGGAAGCGGCAGCTGAGGCAGCGCTGCCGACAGCGGCAGCTCCGTCCAGACAGGGCAGCCGCTGGTGCTGGAGCCACAAAGGTGGCTGGCGCTGACTGCTGTGCCCCAGTGTCACGGGCCAGGCGACACACACGGCCCCAGCACAGGCTGCGGCATCTCCGGCTGCAAAACAGGAATTCTGCAGTGTTTATCACGGGAATGGCTCTGCCTGGGACCAAAATAAGACGGAAACTCAAGGGAGTTGCTCTGGCCCTTTGTAGGACTCCCCGATTGCTCCTGCTCACCTGCAATCCAGCCTGCAGGTGACAATCTTGCTCAAGGGCACCTGGACTCCAGACAAGAAACAAGCAGAATCAGATGAGGAAATTGCTGTTTTAGTTTAATTAAAGTCTTACAGTAGCTAAAGAGCCAAACTAGAACCTCTGAGGTACTCAGCAACACAATTATATGAGGCAATTACACCAGGTGACTCTAGAGAAAGCTCCAGTGTTTAACAGCTCTTCTCGCTGTCTCTTACAATCCTGGGCTAGAAATGCAAAAAAAGAAGACAAAGAGGCACGTGAGTGATTTGATTTTCTTGTGTTGCTGCACAGAACACACATTATCAATCTGTTTGTATCACACAAGATTTTAAAAGCCCAGTAAATTGATCCTGAATTCCTGAGATTGCCAATTTGCTGCAGGAGGGCGTCTGTGAGAAAGGTTCTCACGGCACCAACAGCAGGAAATCGACCAAAATAGCTCAATACTAGATGGATTCATAAATGTTTCAGCGGCCAAAGTGTTGCCATACAGAAGCGCACAAAGACCAAATTCGTCATGTTCCTTTTCTTCAACTGCTCGGCCATTCTGGGAGAAATTTACTGGAGTTGAGAGAAAAGAGAAGACAAAAACCTGGTGGAGAAAATGTTAAGCGTGCGACAAACAGAAGCAACATGGAAGGTAAGTGCCATTTCTGTGGCCAAAATACATCCAAGCACAGACACACGCTGCATGGATCAGATGGAAAAAAACTGCACGGAGCCCCAACAGAAGGCCAAGCCCAGCCCAGGCAGAGATAGAATAGACCTATCCCAGGAATTAATAATCCCAGCCCTGTTTTCCCCATATGATGCGCATACAAGACCTACAGGCCTCCCACTTTAGGGGGATACACTGCAAGTAACCTAGAATTGTCCATAAACCAGAACTGCCTATATATCATCCTGGCCAGACGTCACCAAGCAGGACTACGAGCAGCAGAATTCTCCCTGCCCCTCGACACCTTGCACATAAACACAATTCTTGTCCATTTTACACAATTCTGTTACACACAAACACAATTCTTGCACATTTTACACCATTCTAGTGTACAAAGACTTGCTTTGGGAAAACACACGCTGGGCAGCGGGTTCCTAGGCTCGGCTCAGCGGTGATTTTTTTACTTTCAGAGAGTGTCACCCAGTGGCAGAAGCACAAACGGCCCCACTTGCAGCGGCGGGACGGCCCCGCGCCCCTGGGGAGGCTTCTGAACACACAAAGCAGCAAAACCAAAACAGGCCGTGAAGGAAATTATTCAAGAAGGAAACCTCAAACACCGTGAGGTATAAAAATGGATAAATTCGGTTTTTGCTCCTTTCCTTTGAAACAGGCCAATCATTGACACTAAAGTGCTAAGATATTTGTTTCCTAGGAAAGAGCCGCTGTGGGAATTAAAGAGGGAGGCATCAGGAGAGGTAAGGAAAGGATGCAGATTGATAACGAACTACCTCTCAGATTTTGACGTCCATCTACAACTTGAGTCAGAATCCACTGTTTTTACACCTGGTGTGAAATGGAATATGTTGCTTTTAAATATCATCGTTTATGTTTTCCCAAAGCCCTAAAAAAGGGCGCTCTCTCAAAATCCATGCGCTTAAACAAAGTGATCGTTTAAGTTTTCACGGCCTAGCCAAGCCCGAGCCTAGTCCTGCAGGCCGAGCTGCCAGAGCCCGAGCCTAGTCCTGCAGGCCGAGCTGCCAGAGGCCCCGCACTCCTGCCCTTCCAAAGGGAATTCCTCAGCAGTTCCCTTCAGAAGAGCAGCACCTCCTTGTGCCACGACATCTGCAACCGCCAGCTGCAGCTCAGCCCGCACTTCCTTTTATTCCCCTCTTTATATCATTCCTCACGTGGCCATAGCCGGAATTCTGCTCTTAATTTGCTGAAACTCACCTTTCTCAGTGGCTAATTTCTCCATACGTAACGCAAGGTGAGCAAGGACCAGGAATCATCGGGATTCACAGCAGTGGGTTGCCAGTCTGGGGCTGTACCTGGCTATGGAGCGGGTGATACCCTAGCCCTCCCCAAACAACTGGCCATCAATGCTTTCCAAGGAGCTTTCACCTACCGTGGCTACAGGTAAAACCGCTCTCCGGGTCTACATTGACAGCAAATGCATCTTGTGGAGCTAATTTGTGATTCCTGGGCTTGTCTTTTGGCAAATGCTGAGATATCCCTGCATCCTTATTTGCCTGGGGAGCAAACCGAGTTAGCTCAGGTTCGGCACTCCCTGCTTGTTAGCTGGTCCTCTAAGAAATTTGTAATAGCATCAAAGATCTGGGAAATCTCTTAAGAGTAAATTTGAGCAGAAAATTCCTTCTTAGCCTCCCAGCACGTAGCTGGGGTTTATTTAGGTGAGGTGGAGTTTATTTATTTAGGGGACATTTCAAGCTGCTGCTCCAGGCTTGGAGACCCAAGCTCAGTCGGTCTCGATAGCTGGGGATGAGAGCTCACCAGGGAGGACAATGCCACGTTTCTTCTGTAATGAGCAGCCCAATTAAAAAAGGCATCACTTAAGAGAAAGGTAAAGAGTAAAATACCATATATGTAAACTGCACCTTTGATAGCCTTGTCGTAGCTATAAGAGACAATTTGAAAAGCAAAATCAGCCACGACAAAGTACCTTACACAAGGCGAGAGGGCAGGGAAACAGGGACACTTGGATGGGGTGTTCCCGACATCCCAAGGAGCCGGCACAATCCCACCAAGCCTGCACTTAGCGGCACCAGCTCCACTAGCGGCCTCCGGACAGCCAAGAAAACCAACTCATTCCACTCAGCCCATGAAACAATCCGAGGGCGATAAATCCATTTACTAATTGCTCTCGTCTAAATTACAATAACGATGCAGAAGAAATCGCTGCCAGCCACTCCCTGAAATATCCAATCGTTTCCAGCATCCCGCTCGTGTCTCCGTCTCAAAGAAAACTCCCTCTGCCACAGCACACTGCACTGGAAGCTGTACAGCTCCTGCAGGAAATCTTGCCGCACGCCAAGAGACCTTTAGAAAAGCACTGGCAGCAAAATAAATTATTTACAGGGCTGTTTCTGACAATACAATCTCCATAAATGATACTAGATGGAAGGGCTTAAAAAGGAGCGCGTGTGGCTTGGGGCCCGAGCATGTGGCTAATAGAAATATTGATTAAATAGGTTTCTACAGACTCTGTAAACAGCCTGATAAAAAGGAAAACTGCACACAGAAAATTTTTCTTTGCTGTACGGTACAGCCAGCAATTGCTTTTCTGGTTCAAACCAAGCCCAGTTAAAGCAGAGAATTTTTTTTCTCTTTGAAACAATCCAATCTAAGGAATATGTTCCCCTGATTCTAATTCAAAACAACTTACTTCATGTCCCTAATTTCCTCGGGTAATTTGGTCAGCCGAGGCTCCTGGCTCCCAGCATTATTCCTGCTGCTCACTTAGGTCTTCCAGCTGGGTTGAATGATATGGAAAGAGGTCAGACCTGCTGCAGGTCACACAGAGAGGAAAGTCACTTGGCTCTCCTAGCAAAATAGCCCCATGTATTTACAGCTCCCAGGACTTTGCACTAAGCACCAAGATAACCTTCTCATCAAGGTACTAAATCCATTCTTGATGTTTCAAACACCTCCAGAATTGCAGGAAAAGGCATTTCCTTCCCTTAAGGGCTGGCAGCAACTCTGCTAACAGGTGTGATGGAACGTGAGGGCACTCGGAGCACACGCTTCCAACTAGAAAACGCAGAGGAAGCAGCTACCAGGCAGCTTTCCACCTTCAGCTGCAGGTTTTTCAGGCCTATTTTGGCCTGTCATTGAAAAGAAACAAAATTCCGGGGGGTGTTCAAATAGCGTCTGCCTAATTATTTTGATTGAGGGAACTATTTTGGCTAGAATTTGCGGGGCCAAACATGCTAGGCAATGCACAGTGGCTGCCAGTCTCCCCTTAGTCCCATTACAGGCCTCCTGCGAGGCTGAGGACGAGCCAAGGAGCAGCTTCTCATCTTTGGTTTCTCCCACCTTTTGTCTCTGTCCTACTAAAGGGCATCTCCCTTTGGATCTCAATTCTGAGACACACCAGCCGCTGTTTTTAGGCTGCTGGGCACCCCAGGAGGAAACCCAAAGGCGAGAGGTCCTGTCCACACACCCTTTGCTGCAAGGCAAGCCCCTGTCAGCCTGGTAGATCCACTTCTATGCCTGGTGGAGGCTCTGATGGCCTCCAAAAGCCTTTTCTCCACATTAGCCCCTTCCTCTTGTAGCGTTTCCTTCCCCAGGCCACATCAGGGACATCCTTGGGGACTTCTTCCTGGGGCTACCCTCCTTCCCCGGCACCCGGAGACCCAGGCAGGCCAGGGAGTGCGGAGGCAAAGGCCAAGCTATGCCCGGAATGAGCGCAGGGAATGCGGTCGAGGTCACGCTGCAGGCGGGCAGGGCCCAGCCCGAGGGCTCTCCCGAGGCCTGGGAACAGCGCGGGGGGCCAGGACCTGCGCCCACCTCATCCTCCTCCCACCCTGCACTTGCCCAACACAATGCGGGGCATTAAGGCAAGTCCCCGCGGCGCCCGGCGCACCACGCCTGGCAGAGAACCCTCCTTTCCCCCTCGGTTTCTGCCGCTGGTATGTAATTCTGTCCATCCTTTTTAGCCTTGGCCAAATATTTATGTCGAGTTAGGAAAAAAAATGCCAGGCACAGAGCTGGGGGCGGTGGGAAGGGAATCCAGCAGAGGCCCAGGAGCCAATTCCAGCGCACAGAGCCCTTGTGACTCCTGCCCGGTCACACTCAGATTAGCAATAAGGTCACTGAGCTGCCAGGGCTTTTCTTAAGGAATCTTCCACAAATTAAAATCAGCTGAAGACCAAGCTCTAAGATAATCAATAAACTCAGCACTACCTCCATACCTGCAACACAGGAACAGCCAGGCTAGGACAAAACCCCAGAGCCTCATGCTAGCAACAGACTCTGCCCCAAACAGCATCAGTTTTCCAGTCCCACTGCTGCTCTTTACAAGGCAACAAGCACGTACTGCTCTTGTACCGCTCGCTCAGCTCTGGTTGAGGGGGAAAATCCATTATTTATTCCCCTTTCGGTAGCAGCCAAAGGGCCCAAGGAGCAGCAGAGTCCCCAGCGCCAAGTACTGCGGGATGCGGATGAACAACGGCCAAGGTCTTCACGCCTCAGTCCTCACGCTAAGGATAGGCCACCGTTTTCTTAAGAGATTCAAAAGCAGAAACAAAGTCATAAATTATTTTCTAATTGCTTAGTAGCGAACAAAGGCAGAAAGCGACCTGCTGCGGCTCAGCTCTTCCAAAGGCACACGTGAATAAACAGGACTGCTGGAAGTCAATTCATCCCGGGAAACACAAAGGGGAATGTTTGCCTAAACGCTGCCTTTCAGCGAGGCTGTAATCAAAGGAAAAAAACATGTATGATAAGAACGATTCCTGGAGGTGCTGGCACAGGGGTTATTTGCTTTATAACACGCAATTGGGAAAGTTTGGAAACATCTGAATATGTCGGTTTGCTGGCATCCTTTCAGAAACAAAGCAAGCCCCCAAATGGCTGCAGTTCAAACAGCAAGCAGGGCCCTAGAAAAGTGACTAAAATTCAAGATTCTCAGGAAAGACAGCCAGATTCCTTTACAAGTTTTGCACCATAAATGCTAGATATCCGAACAGGCCTTATTTATCCCTGCATTAGTCTCTTCTGAGGACAGGGCTGCAACTGGCACAAGTTGAAACTTGCCGTTATCAAGAAGTTGCACAAAAGACGAGCGAGAAGAGCTGGAGGTTTGGATCTCAGCAGGTCCTGGGGATGCTGCGGATGCTGTGGCCGAGCTCGAGCTTCCTCGTGCTGGGGCTCAGCGGGGCCGTGTTCAGCGGCTTTGAAACGGGGCCATTAGCTGGACTAGACATGCGGGAAACGGGGCCACCTCGTGCCCTCCACAGTGTCTGCGGATGAAATAAAGAGGCAGAAAGAGCGTGGAAAGAGGCAGAAACAGGGACGGCAACAACGCCAGGCAAGACCAACGCTGGACATGGCAAGCAAGGGAGCTAAACCAGCCTTCGCTTTTCTAAGGCGACACCATGATCTTGTTTAAATGCTTCTTACAACTACGGGAGGATCTTTTCAAAATCCGACCAAAAGACAGCATGCTGAGTAAACAAGATTATCCTCGTGGGATGATGAGCCCAACACACACGGCTTCTAAAAATCCACCCGATACAGCACGCTTCGTCCTGAATGCTGGCTCTCCCTAGAGGCAGCTGCTTGGATGGAAATGACTTAACCTTGATATGATTTATCTGTGCAACAGAACGACAAGACAGCATGTGCAACACACTGCTTGGTTTTTAGCGTCAGTTAATGCTGTCTACCTGAACTGGATCAGCAAAGGGAGCTGTGGAGAACTAGGAGAGGATGGGAGAGGGAAATGGGCAGTTTTAAGCCCCAAAATAGCACCAACCAAGGCAATGAGTAGTTAGTTACCTCTTCTAGAATCAGGGACAGTAAGATCTGAAATGTGAGCTGAAGTGGGTATTTCTCAGATGCATGGAAATAAAATGCAATGCAGGATTTACAAATATTAAACACACAGGTCTGCTAGAACATGGCTGATCACCAGCTACCTTCAAGGAAGCTGAGCAACAGTAACTAAACTAACCTGGTGTTTTCCAGAAAACACATGTGGGTGCCCAGCCTGAAGGGAATCCCAGGGTGACCTGTGGACTCGAGGAGCCGAAGGCAGCAGCCCAGGGCCCCTCTCCTACCAGTAAAGCCTCAAAACTCCTCAACACCCAAGTGTGCAGCAGGGAAGGAAGCCCTAGAACACAACACCACTCATTAGTCATGTTGATAAATCACATATAACTCAAGATATCTTGAAATTCACTTGCACAGTTCACCGAGTGTAGCGGGGAAGAGATGGATTCCTTTAAGGGAAAGGATGAGGTGGGTAAACTTTAGAGTTGTAAATGGGCCAGTGCTGCTTCCCAGCAGGGAAGGACCCCAAAGAACACTCCTCATGGGGATTACAATCGGCTCCGGGCGCGTCCTGCTGTACACAACACCCCGTGCAGCATTTGCACAGTGTGTGCAACAGTGTGAGCAACAACGGGAGACACAGCCGGGACATGAAGGCAGAGGCTTCGCTCCATCCATCGCCCTCTCCCTCAGATGGGAGGCGATTAGGACACTGAAATAAGAAATGCAAACAGTGGGTGTTATATGAACACCCGTACATGAGAAGCAAGACTCTGTATCCTCTCTCCAATGTTATTTATATAATTATTTATTTCAGACACATATTTATATAATTATTTATTTCAGACACATTATCCGGCGCCAAGACCTGGGCAAGCTGCTCGGAGCACGTGAACAGGATATTGCAAACTCACTTGTACAGCTCAGCTCTATTCATACGCTATTGGTTCTTCAAATATAATGAAGAATTTAAGATAGGAAACCTCCATAGGTACCAGAACATAGGGAAGATCATTAAAAAAAAATGAGAATTCTCCTGTGGGGCTATTTCCATCTCTGGACTGATTCTTGTTATCTTTTATCTGCCAAAAAGACTAATTAAAGTATCAATCAAATCTAGTGATCCAGGTACAAATCTTAAACTGCATCTTTGGTTCAACAGCAGCAATTATTGTGCCACTGTTCTCAACTCAGTGAGCTTTTCATATGGGATTAGCAATGACTGTAGTAAATAAATAAATAAATAAAAATATCTCAACCAAACCCCATCATCTGCAGCACCCGAATTACTTCTCAATCAAGACGTTTTTACCTCTAAAACAGGTTACAGTGAACTGAAGTTAAGAGTTGCCATTTCCATTACAAAATGCCAACCATAAAACCCATCACTGTAAAGTCTTTGAATATTTTATTTTCCAAATTTTTTTCTACTTCCTTTCAAATAAAAGCTTGAGAAGGGTGAGCAGGAAAGGGGTAATGGGATTACTGGATTACCAGCAACCTCACAGACAGCATCAGCACCTAGGGAACTAAGTAGGAACATGCCAAAATGCCATTTTTCCCTTTAACAAGCTCCTTCAGGGAGCTGTGTGATGAAGAGCCACAAGGCACCAGGATCCTGCACCTCGAGGACTCTCCTCGAGTCAAATCAGCACTTTTAAAACCACTACATTCATGTAACTAAATCATTTTGATTTTTTCTTCCTTAAAGAACAAATTAGTTGAGCATATTCTATGAAGTTATTTCATTTGCTTTTGCTCCTGTTCATTTATTCCAACCTGCTGCACCTTCCCTCGGAGAGGTTATTAAGTGCTCTGCTAATGGCCGCCAGCACTCGTTTAATTCCTCTTAATGAACGTACGAGCGAGTAGCGGAAACTATTATGTAGGGCTTAATAAAGGGCGGGAAGGAATTGCCTAAAATTTATTGCCACAGGCTGCTGCTTGGAGATAAAATAAATGGTAATTGCTTGGAACAGGAAAGAAGAGGATGATAAAGACATGAGGTAAAAAATAAAAAAATGCCAAGTGCTACGAACCAAAAGCTGAAAGCCCCAAGGATCTCCAAAGCAAGATGGCTCCTCTTGGCTTTTTTTTTTCTTTAATCCTTAAAATATTTCCTTTGAACATGGATTCAGAATGATGAACTCAATCTCAGCTGGAAGGATTATTTTATGACACTTGAAAGATAAGCAGTCATCTCCAAAAAAATAGACTCACATGAAAGTGTTCATTGCGGAAAAGGGCCAACATGGAAAAAGGGAAGGACGCTATTTCTGGAGTGTTCAGTCCAGTGATAACGGTTTTGCCTGAAGTATGGGGCTTATATTATGAAAGAGGCACATTATTTTTTACCATAATTATGTTCTTTCTTTCCCAGCACCGGAAAGTAGGTGGAAGAAGGGAAATTGCCAAAAGCTGGACCTGTGCTTTGCTACTTCAAGGTCTGCTCCTGTTTGCTAAATAAATAGGGATCGGCTGACTGAAGAAAGAAAACGCCTGGCCTGGGGTTTATCCTGCACCAAAGTGCTGCAATCAGGAGCATCATCCCCGCAGCAAAGGCCAGGTCAGATCTCCACGGATGGCAAGAACAAAGTGGAAATCAAAGACGCATCCAGGGAAATCACGACCGAGGAGAAAAATGCAGGTTTGCAAAACAAGGCTTCTGCTACAACACAAAGCACGGTCTCCGGCCCATGCATCTCCCCAGGCTAAACTTAGAGAATCCCTAAGGTGGGAAGGGACCTTTGGGGATCCTCTGGTCCCAGCCCCTGCACACGCAGGGTCACCCAGAGCCTGTGGCCCAGGCTGCGTCCAGGCGGGTTGGGAAGATCTGCAGGGAAGGAGACTCCAGAGCCTCTCCTGGCAGCCTGTGCCAGGGCTCGGGCACCCTCCCTGCCCAGAAATGTTTCCTCACGTTCCTGGGGAGCTTTTGGCGCTTCAGCTTGTGGCCATTTCCTCTAAATATGCATTTTACAATGCATATTTCATGGCAGATATTGAAAGTATGCATACTTAAGGGAGACCAAAGTATCTGAAGAAAGTAAGAATGCAGGCAAGTCTGTATGTGGAGACTTGATACTTAATGCAGCTTTTTTCTGAATCACTATTGTTTTATGTTTTCTGATATATTATTCTGATATATTTTCTTCTGATATGTTCACCTGGAAACTGCTGCTAGTTTTGCTCTAAATCAGCTGCTTCAGTAGTCCCCCCTCCCCTGAGAAAAGACTATTATTTTATTAGCTAATGTGAATTGTTGAAGTACTAAAAGTGTCCCACACTTACTAAATGGAATTTTTATTTAGTGACCTTCTTTATTATACTCTAAGGAAAGTGCTAGTGGGAAATCTTAACAGACTAAATACAAGAACAGAAATCCTTGGCTCTTTCTTCCCAGAAATTGGCTTCAGATTAAACACTCATTGTTTGGATACTGCTTTCCACAGCTGAGGGAAGATGTGTTGACAAGACATGTCCCAATAGATGCCATGTGGTTCTTCTGATTGCTTAAATACATGGAACTGCTTAAATAAAATCAATTGGGACATATCTGTTAGTCTAATCTATAACCACAAAGGTGGAAAATCATATGCAGAGGTTTAGAGCAAAGCCTCGCTAGAAGTTTCTGTGTTAGTGCAAAAAAAAAATGCTGCTTCTTAATGAAATCCAAAGAATAAAGTCCTAAGCTGAGTTTTTGTTTGTTTTCCCTTCAGATTAAAACTTGAGGAAGCAAAAGAAGTTCAGAGTCTCAGGAAACGACCCAATGGGGTTAGGTAAGGGATATGGCACCAGGCAGGTGAATTTGTTTTCTCTAGTGCTGCCATGTAGCAGTAAACTTCTGGTTGCTTTCTTTCTGCTCTCATTTGCCCTTTTTTGGCAGAAATACCTACATGCGCAGTAGTACCAAACGTGTTTGAGATTTACAGAAAAGTAAAGAAACACAGTAATGCTGGTAATATGTTTCCCTCTACTGATTTTTATTTGCCTTCTGTATCTGGTTGACTAGTGCTGCAGCTCTGCTTGTGGGGGAGAAGCTGCAAGAAGAAGCAACACTGGTGGTAAGTTTGATGATTTTTCATCACCCTGGTTTCACTTAGTATTATAAAAACATCAGTGGGGTCCAGTGGAGCACTGTGAGAGTCCAGCTGGGGTTAGGACTGATGTCACATCTTAAAACCTGTTCATTTTCTGTGTCTTTATCCAGATTTATGAAGACTATCGGAAAACTAGAGGAAAGTTTCAAGCCTTTTCATTTCTTGTTTTACAGGATGACCCATTTAAGATAAAATCTGGTGGGATGGTGGACATGAAGAAGCTGAAAGAACGGGGCAAGGACAAGTGCGTTTATATGAGCTCTGAAAATCAACTGTGGACCAGTTACTAATCACAGCTTTTAGTGAATTAACCAAATGATGTGTTGTTTTGAAGAATAATATCGCTATATCAATTACATAATTACAATAAGTATTATAATAATTATGTATTATGTTGTGCAATTATGTTGATTATATATTGTTATTAATTATGTTATGATTAATATACTGCAGCTTGGCTAGTTACCCTAATTGCAATATGTCCAAGTTAAAAACAGCTGTAACATTGTGATTTCCATTTAGGATTAACGAAGAGGAAGACCTAAACTTGGGAACTTCCTTCTCAGCTGAAACCAACAGGCGGGATGAAGATGCTGACATGTAAGTTGTGCTACATTTTGCCTGGGATGTTGAATTCAGGGCTGGATGTCCTCTCACGGTTTTGTTTTGTTATTTTCTTGGTGGTTTTCCTCCTGTCCTGGATACTGTGAGTTTCCAAGAGAACTTCTCCATTCTTCTAGAAACTTTTATCTACTGTTTTGCCTTCTGTCTGCCAGACTGGAGAAGGCTGTTTCATGAACGAAGCTAGGAGGTGCCAACCAGCTAGCTAGTGTGGTGGCATTTCCTACCCGTGACAGTCTTCCCTGCTAGCCGTGAAAGACCTTGGAGGAGCTGATCGTTTCTTGGACATGTTTTACTTCTTGCAGTTTATGTTAGCCGAGTGGGTTTGGAGAGATGGTTCTTTCCTCTCCCCTCGCCACAGGGAGGGTGCTGCAGCTGCGCTCAGCATTGTTGGGACTGAATACACTCAGCATAACTAAATACCACATGTCCCTTGTGTGTTCGTGTTCAGGATGAAGTACATTGAGACCGAGCTGAAGAAGAGGAAAGGGATTGTGGAAAATGAGGAGCAGAAGGTGAAGCTTAAGAACGCCGAGGACTCTCTGTACGAGCTGCCAGAGAACATCCGTGTCTCCTCTGCCAAGAAGACCGAAGAGATGCTGTCCAACCAGATGCTGAGTGGCATTCCTGAAGTGGATCTGGGAATTGAGTACGTAGTTCACAGATCCCTCGGTCACAGCCTGAATTGCCAGGGACAGTTCTGTGACTAGAACTGGTTGGTTAGCAGGACAGTGGCACATCTGGACTCTGCAGCCTCAGCTTGGCCCAGTGATGAGGCTGAGCCTTGTTCTTGATTAGCGCAATATCTAGAGCAGGGTGTTCTGCACAGTGAGTAGGGCTGCTGCAGGGCAGGACCAGAGCTGACTTGTGGGGAGAAGCTCTTGAGTTCTGTGACTGCAGTCTGCCAGCTTTTTGGAGGATCAGTTTATGCTCTGCACTGAAAGAGGATATAATAAAGATTTGAGCTTTCCTTTTCCCATTGAGACAAAGCATCCATTTTTGTAGCACTGCCTCCTCTTTAACAAAGTTTAAAAAAACGAAGTGCAATAGCAGTGCCATTACTGTACCCCAATCCACCCAAGTAGAACAACTTCTCTGCCTGCCTGCCACCCTTTGTAGCCATGAGTGAGTATTTTTTTTTTCTTTCTTTCAGTGCAAAAATAAAAAACATCATCTCAACTGAAGAGGCCAAGGCCAAGCTGCTGGCAGAGCAACAGAACAAGAAGAAAGACAGTGAAACTTCCTTTGTTCCCACAAACATGGCTGTCAACTATGTCCAGCACAACAGATGTAAGTCTTGCCGAGCTCTCTTGACCCAGGTGTGACCTGCTCTTCTGCTGAAGAGAAGCAGTCAGTTGGGATGTGGTCGGATGCAGGAGAAATTAATTCATGTATCAGCACAAACAGCTGTCTGATTTCTTTTTCTGGGATACCCATCTGGTTTGGCCTTTTTTTCCCCATCCGTAAACAAGGAGAAGGACATAGTACTTAGGGCTTAACCTTCTGCTCTTGAACTCCCTTGACAGTCTCTTGCCTATGCCTCATAAATTTTAAGACTTTTTCTTTAAGTTATATCTCCAACATGTGCTGGGAAAGCCTGCCCAGCCTGTGATTATAAAAGATGGTTTACGATGGAGAGAAGCTATTCTGTAGGTTGCCAAAGCAGACAGGTGGTCAAGCAAACATAGATCTTATTAGACAGGAGATGGGAATTAATTTCCTGGAGAGCCTCTCATGCTGCAGCCATCTGGAGGAAAGGCAGCCTTCCAGTGGGTCTAACTCCGCCTGCAGCGGCGATCTGGAGTCAGACTCGTGTGCTCCAGAGGAAATGAGGAGTCTTGCAACCACTTCTGATGAACTAGTGCTACTGAAGTTTGATGGAGCCCATCTTGCATGCATTGATTATTCGTAGAAACTAATTACAAGAGTGCCTGTTGTGAAGTTGTGTCATTTCGTAGTTGTAACAAATGGCGCAGAGATGCGTGCATTTGGATAATGCTACTGAAAAACTGTAATACTCCGTATCTGATGTCTTCCTTTTCTCAGTTTATCATGAGGAGCTAAATGCACCAGTGAGAAGGAATAAAGAAGAACCAAAACCCCGTCCACTGAGAGTGGGGGATACAGAGAGGCCAGAACCTGAGCGTAAGTTCCTAATAACAGATTTTTTTTTTTTTTTAAGTAGATATACTGAAACTCTTTGGGGATCTTGCACAGAGTAATGATGTAGCTCCTCTTGCTTTCTCTTACACATGAGTGTGCAGAGATAGTGGGGAAGTGGAGCAGTCTGTAATTGAAGTCCCATGGGAGGCTGTGGCACGTGGTTATACCCCTGCTAGGTCACACATGAAGCCATCTGGATAGAAGGTGTCTTTAACGATATCCAAGGCTGCAGTAGCACGAGGTCAGGATTCAAACATTAACAAATTTGATTGCAAAATAATATTTTTTTTGTATTTCTTTGAAGGATCTCCTCCAAATCGCAAACGTCCGCCCAATGAAAAAGCCACAGATGATTATCACTATGAGAAGTTCAAGAAGATGAATAGGCGATACTAATGAGGAGCATGTCTGGAGTCTTTGCAGGAGCTTTTATTTTCCATCAGCGCAGGATCTTGTGTCAGTGACTTGTGGAGGGGGTGAGAATCACTACCCTCACTGCTGGTGTTAACTACAAGGCTTTTCTTGTTGTGATCCTGTACTGAATCAGGTTGCAGCTCATGGTCAACTCTTCAGCCAGTAAAATCTTTTGTATAAGTTATTTTCAGTTATAAAACTCTTTCGTGCAAACATGAGCTGGGTACTTTTTAGTGCGAAATTAAGCTTGTTTACAGATTCTTACATGTTCTTAAAAATACAAAGAAAATATATCTTTTTAAAGACAGTTGACTTGTAAACATTACTGGAAGTTTTAAGGCCAGCTTGCTAGAATTATCTTTCTAAGAGATTTCTCCATTCCCAGGGACTTTTGCTGTGCAGAGCAGTGTGAGATGCTGCTGCCGCACATTCAGTGCGGCTAGGGCTGACAGCGCACGCTCAGCCAGGGAGGTTTATGCTTTTTTTGATGGTGCACAGTGTTGTTTTGCATCTTTTCCTCCCTCTAGAGTTATTTCTATAGCAGGTCCTTGCAGTTTATGTAGTTGTAAAGACTAGGAAAGCTGGACCGGGGTGTAACTGTGGGAAGGGGAGGAAAATCTCATGGCCAGGCGCCTCCAGCTATGGCAGTAGGAGAGGCCCAACCTGAGAGGACCTCTCCTGTGAGGTAACCCGAGGGAAGATCAGGGAATTAAAAACAATAAAAGTGTTTTTCAATTATCCTAAGTGGCAGTTTTGCTTTCAGGGAAGCGTGCGCGGAGTTGCTCAGCGCCTGTGGTAGCAGTAACAGCAAAGGTGTCGGTGTCTGTTCATGGGAAGGTCTATCCCAGCGTTGGAGGGGGATAGACCCAAATTTCTCATTTAATTAATTGGGGTAAATCCGGTCGCTTTCTCCATGCGGGTCGAGCCCGGGTGGATTAACACAGGGCCGCGCGTGCGTCACCAACATGGCGGCCGCCACAGGCGCCAACATGGCCGCCTCCATGGGCGCCGCCACAGGCGCCAACATGGCCGCCAACATGGCCGCCTCCATAGGGGCCGCCGCCGCCGCCAACATGGCCGCCAACATGGCGGCCCACACAGGCACCAACATGGCCG
>JAVCKT010029510.1:25797-62445 GCA_032273925.1 Rhynchotus rufescens | reverse complement strand
AACTGCCCCTGAGCAGCTGCCGGCCGGCGGCCGCGCTCTCCAGGCTGCCGCGGAGGGGCCTCGTGCGGCCCCCCAAACTGCCCCCCTTGCACGGCCAGTGGTCCCCGTGCAGCCCCCCCAAACTGCCCCCCTTGCACGGCCTGCGGCCCCCGTGCAGCTCCCCCAAACTGCCCCCACACAACCGGCGGCCCCCGTGCAGCCCCCCCAAACTGCCCCCTTTGCACGGCCGGCGGTCCCTGTGCAGCCCCCCGAAACTGCCCCCTTTGCTCAGCCGGCAGCCCCCCAAACTGCCCCCCTTGCACGGCCAGCAGTCCCCGTGCAGCCCCCCAAACTGCCCCCCTCCCGGGGGCCGCCCCGGCTGCCGACCCTTGGGCCGAGCTGCTTTTCAGGTCTCTGCTGCCCGCCCCTTCCCAGGCCCCGCGAGGCCTCGCTGCGCCCCCACAGTGCCCAGGAACCGGCCAGCGGTTCCTGTGCCCCATTGCTCCCCCGGCACCCGCGGCTCCCTGTCCATGCAGGCTCCTCGGGGACCACTGTCACAAACTGCTTCCCTGGGTCTGCAGCAGCCACCCGCAGCATGGGGCCCCCTGGCTCCTTGTAGGGGCTTCTGACAGCTCCCTCCTCCATTTGGCAGGTTTCCTCCCCAAAATGTGGGTCTGTGACCCTGTGGGAGCCTCCCCTACGGGCTCTCCCTAGCAGCCCAGTTGAGCGCCCCTCAGCAGGGTGCCCTGGCTCCCCGCTAGCAGGGAGCTCCCCCCTCAGCTGCAGTCCGTGTGGCCAGGCTCCGCAGCGCCCTGCCTTGCCTCTTTCCCTCTTCCCTCTTCATTTCCCAGCAGGGTTTCCTCGCAGTTCTGCGAGTTAAGAGTTCCTGCCTGCCATGGCTGCCCTCCATTGCGGGATATTTGGCCCCCAAGCCCGTGCCGTCCCCCCACAGCTGCAGCTCCCCTTTCCCCCCCACACCAACATTGCCAGGGCTCCCCTCTCTGTTCCAGAGGACGCTGTGTGGCCTCCCCTCCCTGTCCTCCCCCTTATGGCTCTCCTAGCCCCATGTTCTGTGGCTCTTAGACCGTTTGCAACTCTAGAATCTTTGCGTTCTTCCCTCGGTGTCTTCTTATGCCTTTAATGGTTGCACCCCCATTTTTTCTTTCACTTGTTGTTGTTCCTTCCTGTAGCCCCGCAGTGATGTTGTGTGGCCTCCCGTCTGGCCTAGCGCTGGGCTCGGGGCTGGTTGCTCTTTGTTCTCGGCTCCTGTTTCAGCCCTGCTTCCACTCCTTGCTTGGACCAGGTGCCTTATCAGGCCTTGGCACCCTGGTGCGGCTGGCCCAGTCAGGCTGTCTCCCTTTTTGGCTTCCTCTGGACCCACGGAGCCATGCGAGGGGCAGCGGGAGGAGCTGTAGCTGTAGTTCCTCTGTATTGTTACCCTAAGACAAGACGGGAAGATTTCCCTTAGCCTGAGGCTAGGAACCACCCATAGGGAGTTGCCCTATTCTGCGCTATTTTTGCTATAGCGGCCTGATTTTTCTTTGTAGCTGTTAAAATACTGTCTAACCCTCGCGTTACTGTGTGACATGTCTTAGAAACAACAGGCTAGCTGTTCTTCTGCCGTCGGCTTACTGTTGTCTTTGAGGCACGGGGAGACGCGGTTGTTGGTGTTCCACGCGATGCTTGTGCTTCAGCAGTGCTTATCTTGTGTTCGCTGTGAGGAGGGAAAACATCGCTCTGCATGATGCAGTGTCTTAGGCGTTACTCAGCCCTTCGCAAGTCTGCCTTCCTCTCAGATGCCTCTGTGATCGCTTTGTTACGTTGGGCCCAGTACCGACAGCCCCCCGTGCCAGTGTAGTCACGTGTGGGAACTGTTCCCTCTCGGCAGCGCTCGTGCAGGGTTACTTCCTCCGTCTGCGACTTGTTGCCGTCCCGGTAGTTTACTTCCTGAACTAAGCCAGTGAGGGTCTGCATGGTGTGCATGAGCTGGTCCCCCTGTATCTGAGAGGAAATAGCCAAGCCCTCCAAAGGGGTTAATGTTCAGTGCACCAAACACATCTCAGCAGAGCTGGAGCACCAGGTGACCTGATCTAGTCCGTTCATCTGCTTTAAAACAAGAAGGCTTTTAAGATCTCTTCCTGCATACATTGCTGAATATCAGAATCACTTCTGCAGGAGCCTGGATGAACCCTGTGGTTTCTTAATGCTCCTTGTGGCAGGGGTCCCATGTGAGTAAGGAGGAAGGATGCCACAGTCTACTTTAGTATCTATATATTGTTGTCAGTGAGGAGAGCAAGCACAAAGACTTTTTTTCAGTGCTCAAATGGGAACCCTTGTTTACCCCAGGCTACTGGGATGCTAAGGTGAAAGGTGTATTGGATTTTACTTTTGAGAGCAGCTGAGCACATCCCTACATCTCTGCTTAATCATTTGCTGTGTTTTGCATCATTTCCTGCGTCAGCATGGCTGGAAAAAGCCTAAACCAGCCCTTCGTACTATGCGAACATAAACATGTTAAGAACAAGGATTATAAACAGATATTGTCCGCAGCTATCGAGCCTCCCATGTGTTAATCTGCAGAAGACCTTTAGCTAAACAGTGTCACATTTTCCAAATCAACCCAGGTATTGCGGTACCAAGGGCTGATTTGTTTTGTTACCGTTGAATTTCCTCCTGTTTCATCATCCCCTCTTCTGCGTGCTGCTGCGTGTGTGCCTTTTCTTGGCCTGGAGGCAGGGAGCGAGACTGCGCTGTGGGTAATTACAGCAGCCGTGCGGCTTTGGGAAGCTTTCTCTGTAAAGCCAGGCCTAATTTTAAATGCAGCCATTGAATGAGAGAACACAGACTGCCCAAAGTGGTCAAGGGTGTTGGACAGGTCTGTCAGAGTGGCCATAGTAGATGCAGGGAGGCTTTTACTTCACCTGAGGATGTAAATCTCTTCTAACCATATCTTTTGCTGCAGTTAGCTTGAGACCATGCCTCTAACGACCATTAAATCACTGCTGGAGCTTACTGTCTTCACAAGTTGGGTGCAATATCTGCTATAACCTTGCAGTTCCTTTGAATTTACTTGTTTGTCGTGGTCGCTCTCAAACACTTTGAAGATAAGTTTTGGCTTCCTCTGGTCCTGTCATTTGCTTTTCCAATAAAAACTGAGAATTCTTGCTTACAAGACTGCAAAACTTCAGCTAACTTGTATCTGAGCCTCCTGATTGCCCAGCTGCATGCGACTGCACCGCCTTGATAATACTGGGGGGGTAAATAGGATTATAGATACAGGGAATTGGATGTGCAGTGCCTGGAGGCAAGTCATAGTTAACATCTGTTTAACTGCTGTTGTCAGAGTCTGAGCTGGGAAAGAGGAAAAACTGCCTACAGTGCTTGATCAGCTGTTTTGGGACCTGTCAGACCTGTACCAGCATCAAGCTTCTTAAAAAACCCTGTGTTTAGCCCCTTTCCTGGTCTCAGGCTGGCACTGGTGCAGCAAGAGGAACTCCTGGTTGCCTATTTCTGAACAGATGGGTGAAAGGGAGTTAGGAGAGAAGAAAGCACATAGAGAGAGATGGAGATGTATGTGACAAGATGGGGCAGGAGCAGCCCCGCTGCTTCCTCCTGAGTAGTGCTGGGGAATCAGCAGAGTGGCAATATCATCTTAACGGTGGTAGGAGACAAGGATGCGAAGCATGGGAGCCCTGTTCCTCATGTGGACCTTGACAGCAGAGCTCCCTTCTCTCTTGCCACGTGGCCTTTCGTTGCCAGTGTCACTTTATGAGCCTCCGAAAACAGCGGAATGAATGGGATGGGCAGCACTCGTTTCATTCATCAGATAGGTCTCGTTTCCAGCACGCCAGTTTTGGCATGTTGAGACTGCGCTTTGTTTACCAGACAGGATTTCAGCGGTGTCCTTGGGTGGCATCGGGAGAGCTTTCTGTTTGGATTAATTCGGTCTCGGACTTCTGTTTACTTTTATGAGCAATTTTTCTGCAATGTTTTGCTTTTTACAGCCATTTGTCATTACCTTGAACTGCTTGAAGACAAGCTTGCAGCGTGTATTCCAGCGGAGTGCAAACAGAGGGAGCAGCTCTCCAAACCTTAAAGTAACTCTCTGGGATGTTGAAAGCTGTCTAGCTCCAGCAGCAGAATGATCTTAAGTTAACTTAAAATGTAAAAGCAGGTACTAAGCAGGTGCTGGTACTGAGCTTTACGTCTGATGAAGACTTCAGTATCTGAACAAGTGAGTTTTTAGTTCTTAGGCTGTGTAGCCGCCTGCGATGTAGCTGGATGTTTTGTGCTAAGGCAGGTGGTGATTCTCTTTCTGATTGGCACCTTTGAGACCCAGTAGCCATCCCAGAGAGCCCAAGCCAGAAAAACTGAGTACTGCCTGTTTTCCATCCCCTTCTGAGCAGAAAACAGGTTATTTGCACTAGTCTGCTAACCTGAGGAGCCCGGCTGCAGTCCTACTGCCCATTCATCTGGAACAGTAGTTAGTATTGGGGACTTGGGAAACAGAAATACACTTTTTTGATGCTTAAAAGTAACAGAAGAAACACAAACCTGTTGCTTTTGTGGTGCTGGCCAGCGAGGTGATAGGGGTGGTGGGAAGTGGGATGTTTCTCCTCAGCTTTGTGTGAGCTTCCTGAGCAGACTAAACTGATTGTTGAAACACATGGCGGGCAGCACGAGCGAGCGACCACAGAAAGGGCGCTCTACTTCTCTTATGCCTCATCAACAGAGGTGTTCTTTTTATAGACAGAGAAGTGTTATTTTTATTTCCAGAAGGCAAATCTTTTGAGGCTCTCAGATGAGCGTAGAGTGAGGAATTTGTTGGTTTGATTCAAACATTGAAATGATAAGTATTACGATAAGAAGCAAAGCATTTCCGTAAAGAAACAGTGTGCAAGAAGTGTGCAACAAGTGAAGAAGAAATTTATAGTTTAGTTCACATTCTGTCTGTGGTTTATTCCATTAAATACATATCAAAATGTCTTTTTGTGCCATCATCTAACAGTGTTTAAAAGAGCACATTTTAGGGACTGCACGTGTTGTAAATTGTAGCATCTGTGCCAGGTAGAGACTAGGAACTCTTTGCTCAAACCAGAGGTGGCAGTTCAGTTTGGGCTCAGTCGCAAGCACCACTCTCTTGGTTTAAAACCATCAGCTGTCTTGGATTAACACCACAATCAGCCTGGTTCTTTCTCTGAGCATGGAGGAAAAGATGGGGTTTTAGCCTGAGTTAAATTTCTATAGGAATGTTTCTGTTGCCTAATGCAAGTCTATGTTATGTTTTACATGCTCTTTGAGACTCATCTGTTCTGACAAAATTTGGGAAGCCTCCCAGTGCTGTCTTACCATTGGTGTACTGTGAGCTTGCCTCGCTGCTGGAGATTTTTGGATGCTATGTGAAAGCAACAGCTGTTACTTCCTTTCTTTAAAAAAGCAAAACAAAACAAAACCACACACACTTGTAGCTTTTCTCATTCCTTCTAACTATAGTTCGGGTTCCAGGAACTAAGAGCTAACATTAAACCTTTGCATGTTTTGAGAACATGGATTTACTGAGACTACATTGCCAGAAAGTACATTGTTGGGCTTGTAATTGTTCTCTCAAATAAATATAGATATTAAATGAATATTAGAGTGTGTTTAAATGTACTAGCAGTGCTGAATTAGAGGATTGATTAAGCCACTTTTATGCCACTTAGTTTTAGAGGAAATCTTATTGTCTCACAGTCTCATTGCTAAATTAGAAGATTTTACATTGGATATCCCTTTTGGTGCTGCAGTTTACTTTTCTAAGGAAGAGAAGCTTCCTTGGTTGCCGCAGGAAAGCCCGCTGCCTACCTTTGCAGCTGATGTGCACAGAGGCACAGGGCACAGTGCTCCTCCCGGGCTCTGCTGCTGGAATTTCATTAAACCCGGTGTCCAGGGAGCCCCTGCCAGGCCCTGCTGCTCGGGTCTGCTGGCTCTGGAGCTGAAAGTGAACAAAACGGTGCTCCCGAGGCCGCCCTTGTCTGCCTTGTTGTTGGAGCCCATTAGGATGTCCTGATGTGGCCACAGGTTTTTGTAGGATACTAAAATAGGGATAACGAAAAAACAAGCCTAAAAACTTTGGAGTTCTTCCTCTAAGAACTATGCTAAGTGGATGAGGAAAAAAAGAATCTTAAAAGTGCACACTGTCTAATGAATAAATAAGGAAAATCTGATAACAACCGTTGTTATAGATGAGATAAAAATAAATAAATCTTAAGATACCTTAGGTATTAATCAAATGGCTGAAGGCCAAAAGCCTTCTGTTCTCAGTCCTGTAATCCCATTGGAATACCGGTGGAAGTAAAAGGATGAGGATTTGGCCCTTCATCTACCAGCTGCTACCAAATAAGGCTCCCTGCAGAATCCAGTAGCAGCGGGATGGGAATCCAGGCGCGGGATGTGGGAGGATGCCGTGTTCCCTGCGAGCCGCCGCGGCACGAGGGCAGAGAACTCGCTTCTCCTCGAGGAGTAGCTTTCGTTTTCCTGTAGCTCCATGTTCCCGTAGCAGGAGGGTTTTGCTGGCTTCCCTGCCTAGCTCAGCCCTGGTCTTCGTGCCGTTGAGCAGGGTGGGAAGGATGGCGTTGGGGCTCCAAGGATGAGAGCCCCAGCTGTATTCTGGATGTGCTTCCCTTGTAACAGTCCTGATCGCTCCTTGCCAGCCTAATACTGCTGTTTCAGATGGCCCTGCAATGTCGCTATGGTAAGTGCCTGGCTCACCTGAGCTGCCTGTCGAGTGCGTGGGTAGGCTTGCTTGCACAAGGCTGAAAATTTGGCTCCTTTTGGGCGAGGGAGAGCGGTATTTAACTTCTGTGGATAATGCTGCAGCGTTACCGGCTTCCACGTTGAACGCTGTGCTTCGCACTAGGGTTGTCTTGCTGGCTGTCGTTAACGCAGAGATTCTGCGGTGCTGCTCCGCAATCGTGGGCGCGAAAGGCCGAGCTCGGAGGTGCACGGTGTGTTTTGGATTCTTTTGTGTGAGAAGATGCAGTTTATTAATCTGATGCCCTAAGGAAGGGATATAGTTTTGTATGTAATTTAAGGCAGTAGAAAAAACAACAGCGTATTTCTCGTGCTTGTCCTTAAATATCACTGCATGTTTAATTAGAACCCTGTAAAGTGTTTATGCCATTCCAAAGTCTTCAGGTAGGTTTTAATCTGCTGCTTTTTGGCTTGGCTCGTTTTCTAGGTGGATTTGATCCCTTATCTTCCGATCTTGTTCTAGTTTGCTGGGATGATTTGAGCGTCATGCTCGGTTACTGCATTTGATAAACATGTTTGGGAAGGATGCCTGGAGCCTATGGAAAACATACTGAGGGCTTAAGCAATCACTGTGCCAGGAGTTGTCCAGATTCTAACTCATCCTGAGGAGACGGTCCTAGTGTGTTTTTTATCCGCTCTTGTAGCTGACCAGAGTTTCATCTGCTTTAAGTAAGTGCTTTCCTTGGGGCGCTTTGTCTGGGCTGGTAGAATGAACTTGTTTCAGACTTCTGTTTTTTTGCAGCAAGGCGCATCCAAACTCAAGACATTGTAGGATTTTCTTGGATGGCAACTCCAGCTTTTCGATGGTGATGCAGGCAGTAAGTTGACCTTTGCTGTGTCAGTGGCATCTCAGAGCATGCCGCACACAGCTCCGTCCGCAGGAGGCTGGACTCAGAAGTGCCCAGCTGGGCACACGGGCTCTGCTGGAGCAGAGCTGAGATTCTTAGGGGAGTGGGAAGGTGACTGCAAGGAGAGATTTTGCAGACCTTCCCCCATAGCTGTCTGGGGTCTTTGCTGTATCCTCACGTGGGTCCTTCCCAGTTTATAAAACACTGATCGTTATCATGTTGTTTGAATCGCTGGTGTGTGCTAGAAGCCCAGACAGTGCCCCCTTCACCAGTGGAGAGCTCGGCTTCCGTCACTGCACCGCTGACTCGCAGCCCTAGCTTCTGTTTTGACATTTGATTCCTGTGGCTGACCTCTGCTTTTCTTCTCTTTCTTCCCCTCTTTCTGGAGTCCTGTTGTTGCAGTGAGTTCACATCATGTCTTGGTCATTTCATACCCATAGAAGAAATCCTTGCTGCATTTTCTTTTCATTTTTTGCAAGACTTAAGTGCTTTTAATGCAGAATTGCCAACCAGGAGGAGCAAATTCCATGTCCTCTTGTATGTATGTATCTGTATAATCTCCATGTGTCCCATTCTTAGAATTGCTTTGCTGGTGCTGGTTTCCCCCTCTGTGCTTCCTGAAGCTGGTTTCCAGGGTGTGACCACTGCCTGGGGGAAGGATGTTGCTTTCGGATTAGCTTGTTAACCCGGAGCCTTTTGACCTTCCGTGTCTTATTCTACATGGTTAGTTAGATTTATTCCCTCAGTTTCTTCATTGGATTTACTGTATGTCATTAGGTTTGTAAATAGCTATTAATTCCGTATTTATGACCACAAAGAGGGTTTATAGAGCAGCTACTGAAGCAGTTTCACCTGCAGCAAGGCACAGCTTGCTGATTTGTACCTGTGCTCGCATGGCAGCGCCGTGTTCCTCGTGACCGCAGGGCTGCTCCCGTCTGCTTGGAGCACCTCGCCTGCACTCTGGCCTGGGTGAGGTGGTTTCATCGCTGCGGGTCTCTCTCGTGCCTTGCAGAAATGCCTTCCTTCGTGACACAGTTATGAGAGAAGGCAGGCAGCTGGCGGGGTGCATAGGTGCTTTCCTTTGGTGCTTTTTGTCTGTGTTTGGCGCTTTAGTTATTTGACATCAACAGCCTCCTTAGTGTTTCATAATACATAAAAATAAAAACTGTCTGCCCTGAAGTTCTCACAGTCCAAAGGCACAAGGCATAGAGAGAAGTACAGATGTTGAGGGCTTTTGTATCTGGCCTCATTCATTTACTTGTAGATAGTTTTGATTGATTTTACTTTTACTTTCTGTAGAGTTACTTTCTGAAAAGAAATATCACCAGAGCATAATGACTGTATTGGATATGCTGAGCTGAACAACTGCCCCTAAGAATATGCCATGATCTCAGCTGTGAAACAGGCTGCATTGTTTGTCCTGCCGTATTGAGCAGCGCGTGGAGCTGCCCGTGCCAACGGGCAGCTGCCAGCCGGACAGCTGGCTACTGTGGATAGTTGCCCTCAGTTGCCAAAAAGGATCTTGTTTTCCACATTAGGAACTCAGTTATTTGAAGGGCCCAACTTCCAAACAGGGCCAGTGACTTGTGAATGGATGGAAAAGGTTGGACTCTTCCTCTGCTTCAGACAGTGAATATTGCTCCATGCAAGAGAGAAAGGAGCAGCTGAAACGCAATGGGCTTGTTTCTGTCTTGTCGCTAGAGTTATTCCTGTTATCAGTAAAAAAACAATTTGTCAGTGTGGGCTGGTTCTGGCATCTCCTGAAATGACTTATGGGATGCAGGGACCCCTCAAATGTATATAAGAAATGTAAATGGCTATAGAAATGGTTGTAGTAAGTGGCTATAAGAAATACTGCTGTGTCTTGCTAGTTTTGTGTGCAACTGTGTTATCGACTTCGTGTTCTTACGTGAGGGGACTGAGTGAAGGGGAAGAGCGCGTGTGAGGAAGGGAGGGTTGTGCATTGCTAGCAGCGAAATGATTTTCTTTTCTGCAGGAAGTCACTTCAGGGCCCAATATAAATAGTGAAACCCTAGAAATTTCTCAGCCCCTGCCTTCGGCTGCTAACCGTGTCCCTGTGCTGCCACGCTGCTCTGGGCTGCCACGCAGCAGCTCCTTGGGCTGCAGAAGTTAAACAGAGGAGGAGAAAAGCAGCAGCAGCGCCTGAATCATTTCATAAAGTCATCTCGATCTTATCTGCAGCCCTTTCCGCCCAAACCCACCAAAGTCTCCGCGGGGCTGGTGCCTATAAATAGCGCGGCAGCGCTCGTGTGGAGATGGGCAGCCGGAACCCGAGGCTTGTTTTCCGCCGGCTCGCCCGGCACCGGCCTCTCCCGTGTGAGTTGCACCGCTACAGGCTCCTGGAGATAGAGGTTGGCAAGAGGCCGCCTCGGCACGGGGAGGGGCCAGGTGACCTGTGGGGTTGTTGCCTTTGGGCTTAAAAAAAAAAAAGGGGGGAAAAAAAAAGGTGCAGTTTGAAAGAGGAATGGAGGCGTGCGGGCGTCGTGCCGAGGTGAGTGAGCGCTGCGGCGCGAGGGCCGCGCTCGAGTCGCGGGGCTGGGCGAGAGCTGCTGCCGCTCGGGTGCTGAGCGTCCCCCCGGGCCCTTGGCTCGCCCGGTGTCTGGGCGCTTTGCCCCTGGGCACCTGTCACGGGAGCTTCCCGCCTCCCTTCGGGGCTTTGCAGATTCGCTAGCTAGTTTCTCCATCTCACTTTTTAATTATATGTCTGTTGGTCCAAGGAATGCAAAGGGATCCTGCCATGTTCCTGGCCTCATCTGGAAAATCTCTTGCCACTTTCCCACTTCCTTCCCCTCAGGCTAAAGCGAGCAGCAGAAGTGTCATCCCTCTGGCCAAGCAGTGTGCGTGCTGCTGCGTTACCTGGAGTTTAGGTGCACGTGCCGGGGCTTAAAGGAGCTCGTTAGCAGGCTGTACGTACACCGAGATACAGGCTGCCTCGGAGCTGGCCCTGCACTTGGTGCCATTCGGCTGCTGGGAATGGGAGACGCAGAGAGAGGACCAGTGGTCTGGGGCATCTCGGCACTGTGCGCGCGTTCCCCAGGCCCAGGGCAGGGCCCCAAACTCTGCCCGTGGCGTTAGGTTCTGCGGGGACACTGCTGGGGCGGGTGTGTGGATGCCACCCTGTGCCACATGCTGTAGGCGTGCCTGCTTGAGCAAGAAGGTTGGACTAGATGATCTCTAGAGGTCCCTTCCAACCTTAAAGATTCTGTGATTCTGTGTTCTGCGTCCTCTCTCACTGGGAATTTTCAGGTTGAGGTGGCTGCTGCGTCGCAGATCCCGGTGCGGCGGCGTAACCAGCTCCAGGCTACCTCGCGGCCTGGGCTCTCAGCTCTCCGTGTCCTGTTTTACTTGCGGACACTAAAGCCACCCCCGGATGCCCTATATGGCTCCGAAGAGCATATTCCTAACGCCCTGTCCCTGCTGCTGGGGCTCATGGAAAACGGATTCCAAAATGCCTCGAGAGAGTCACCTCTCCGAGGTGTGGGAGCTAATGCAGGGAATGATTGGTTTTGCTGTGAGCTTGTTTTTCAGTCACACATTTTCTTACTCCCTTTTAATTCTTTTAAAGATGCTGTGAAACGTTGTGATTCCGGGTTGAACCACACGTGTAAAGTTGATGTTTGCCTGCGAACTGCTGAGTGAGACGGGAGGAGCAGGGTGAAACAGCGGTGTTTGGGGTTTGCTACCCTTGGAAAGGGCTGAGTGTCCCGGGCTGCATGCTAAAGTAGATGTTTTTTTCTCAGAGATGTGGAACCTCCTACTCTCTTTCCACCCAGCAGAGGAAGGTACATTTGGCTCCAGAGCTTTGCATCCATCCTTCTTTCAGAACGAGTGTCCCGTGCCGGTCCAGGCCCTGCTGTCTGTGAGGCCAGCATGAAGATGCTCGACCGAGCAGGAGAGGCACGACCCGTCAGACAGATTTTTCTCCTTGTAATCAGCGCTTTCTTTCCAAGTGCTTTTTGAAGGAACTTGGAGCTTGGCAAGGAGCAGTGCGTGTGGAAAGTATTAAAATCTGCAACTGTTTCAAAAAGGGAAAGACCCACATTAGAAATATATATAGCATTTTGAAAGCAAGTTTAGTGCCCTGGAAAGGATTTCTAAAACAACCTAAACCCTTTGGATCCGCAAGAGCCTTTATTTTGTGCTGTGCAGTAGCCTGGCAGTGTATGTAGTGCTGTGTTTGAGCTGATACTCATCGGTTGACCTCGTTCTGTTGTTAACCTGAGCCACGCTGAGACCTCTAGTATGTGAAAGCTGTCTCATTTTGCTGGCATTGAGATACCACATAACCTGTCTTACAAGGTTGTCGGGCTGCTTGTTCCCTGTGTTTTAACTGTGCGTGTGTTTGTCCATGGGGTCCCTCCGTGGGGACAGGGTTTCTTGGGAGAAGAGGATTTTTCTTGAAATCCTGTGACATCACATACTGCCATTTAGTAATTCTCAGTACTATGTTCAAGTAGTAATTTGGGGTCGAACCCTTGGCTCCAGATCCTCTTCCCGTTGTCCGTCCAAGCTGCAGCGTTTTGCAGTGAGCCTCCTGTAGCTGTTGGTGTTCAGTATCTGTCCTCAGCAGAAGTATTAATAACATATAGTTGACGAAATAGGATGAAGTGCGTGGGGATTAAATATATCCCCCGACGTATGCACAGTATGCGAGGGAGCATCTGGGACTGCGTATGCTGGTATGTCAATCTAGTCCTAAAGCAGTAAAAAAAAAAGAAGAAAGAAGAAAGGCAGTGTGCGTAGACAGTCTTGGCACTGCAGCCCTGGGAAATGGCAGCCAGCCAGAGAGTACTGAGGCAGGGCCAAGACTATCTGAAGAAGACCAAATGCTGAAGTTGCAGTTAGTTCCTGCCTCGTCTGGCTTCACTTGTCACCCTGTGTGCCTGCCGCCCAGGTTTGTGCTGGGTAGATGCTGCTAAATTCCCAGGGCAGAACCAGAAAGCGGGGCTGGATGTGCTGGGAATCAAAGGCTGCTGAAGTGAGCGGCAGGATTGCCTGTGACCACAGGGCCACCTCCGTGAGTTTAACTGTTAGGCTTCCTGCACCGTCCGGACGCTTTGCGAAGCTCCTTCAAACAATTATTTATCTTATATCTTGCTAGCAGTGGAGATGAGGAGAAAACCCCACCCCAGTGTGGGTTGTGTGTTGCGGTGATTTAATCTTGATGAGTTTGCCTGCTGGTTTGAATGGATTTGTTAAGTGCTTCCAGCAGAGGGCACTCAGATTATTGTTCTCAAACTTCAATCTTTTTTGATACAGGGAAGAGATTCCTGAAATGAAAATTCATACTTTATTCTTCTCCCTTGCTTGTTTTGCAGACTATCATAAAAGAGGGGATGCTGATGAAGCAGACGAACTCCTTCCAGCGCTGGAAGAGACGCTACTTCAAGCTGCGCGGGCGGACACTTTACTATGCAAAAACTGCCAAGGTGAGGACATGAGCCCGTGGAGGAGAGTCGGGTTTGGGTCATCAGAGGCACTTTGGCCTCTGAGAAGGCAGAGCTCAGTCCAGAAAAAAAGCAAATGCTCTGGAAGCTTCTGTCTTCAGGCTTTATCACTGTTAGATGTTCCCTGCATTTTGCCTCATGCTTTGAAATCCTTGATCTTCCAGTAAACCATGGTGTGGCCCTGTGATACTGTTGTTCTATCCTTCTTTTCCTCTTCCCAATTTATGTCAGAACTACCCTACGTCAGGGCTAGTGCCTTGATGGACATCCCACTAGCTAGACTAGCTATCAGGCAGGCTCCTTTCACAAGAACCAAGCCTAAAGAATTATTTTTAGAAATAGTCCCATAGTAAATACAAAATCACTGAGTTCCCCAACAGAAGGCAGAAGCAAATAGGAGTGCCAGGATACGGAACTAGGCTCCTGAGTCCTTCATGCTGTTAGTGCTGAGCCCTTCCTTCAGATCACAGAAGGCTTTGCTGGAGCATGCTGCACAGACACACCAATGTGTCCCTCAGGTCTGCTGCTTATACCCTGGTTTCACCAGTTCATTAGAGCTTTTATTTTTTCCTTTCCAGTCCATTATTTTTGATGAGGTGGATCTGACAGATGCCAGCGTGGCAGAATCCAGCACTAAGAATGTCAACAACAGCTTCACGGTAGGATTTACTGCCTTGTTTCCCCTCCTTCTTGCATCTTTCTCATAATTCCCTTCTCCTTAGCTTGATTTTAAAACATCTAAGCAATCTTCATCACCTCTTTCTCTTGAGCAAACTCATTTCAGTGCTTTTATTTTAAAAGGCTGTTACAGTTTTGATTGAATATGCAAAGAGAATGACTGGTAGCAAACTGTGTGTGCTTCCATTTGTGGCAGGAAGAAATCAAATCAAAGAACTCTCCCATTTTGTCCTGCTTTGGGCTTGCTAGGGTCTTTGGGAGGATCATCAAAGGTGAATCTTCCACTTCTAATCTATGTGCAGCATTATGACTGAACTTCCACAAGTCAGCAAAGTCTTGAGCATATGTTTCCCTACAGCAGTCATAACTCTGCACATGGAAAATATGTTGGGTTGCTATATATGGTGCTAAAGCTTTGCCTTCAGGGATGTTCTTACCTATAAGCTAGTAGGTTTTGACAGAATCCATTTACATAGTAGTACAGAAAAATTTCTTCTGCCGAGGGAATTAGGGCTGATATATGTGATGATGTTAGAGGTCTGGTTAAAGGAATTTGGTGTTCCCTTCAGTCCTGAAAATATGTAAACTTCTTTCTCTGATTTTATTGATATGTAGGATGTGTGTGTGTTTGTATATGCACGCTAGTCTGTATATAAGCAAAAAGCAGTAACTGAAAGGAGTTGCACAGAAGTAACTATTGAATTGGTTTATAGTATTCGTTAGATAAGGAAAATACATTTAAATATTTACAGTCGAGCAGTGGTGGTGTCAGTCCTTCATTTTCTCCAGCCCTGGCAGAAGGGGGTGAAGATGCTCATGTTCCGGGGGTGTAGGTGCTTGCTAAGCTCCATTTGGGAAGCAGCCTCCTGGGCAGGACAGGAGCTGGAGTCCGGCTGTGCTTGTCCCCAGCTCCCGAGTGCTGAGCTCAGCTCAGAGCAGGAGCCTCTCCAAAGCCTCCCGGAGTTATTGTTGTCACTGGGAAACATCTCATCCCTGTCAGAGACACTAGATGCATTCGGTATAGGGACAGCAGGAAATAAATGATCTCCTTGCCCCTCAGCTTGCCCTGTCTGAGCCCCCAGTGACCATTTGCTTCCATGCCTCTGGGATGAGGTTCCCGAGGCTGCAGGCGGCTCCCGAGGCACATCCTCGGCTCCTCGCCGTGTCCCGGGGCTCAGCAAAACCCCGGGGAAAACGTCTGTCCTCTCCTGATTTATCTGCTCTGTCCCTCATGGCTCGTAGAGGGGCTTGTCTGTGGTTTGCCATGAGCTATAAAAATACTTTGCAAATCAGGAGGCTGACTGGTTTTGCTGCTATTTGCTCTGCCACATCACTGACATCAGTGCTTTGGATTCCTTGCAGTTTTGCAATTTTCTCTTGGTTTCCTTTTTGAGCACTCTTTCCCCCTCATCTTCCCAGCTCAGCCACTCTGTAAAAATCTGAGTTTTGTTGCATTTTTTTCCTGTTTTGTGTCAGAGAGATTCACTATTGAGTTTGCATCCTAAATTTGAAACATCAAATATTGGTTGCTTGTAACAGACATGGTTGTTCTCAAGTTTCAGATGTTCTGTTTTTCTTTCTGTGTGCTCTTCACTGGAGGCTGGTAGCTTTTGATTTAGGAAGGGCTGTTTTCTTTGAGAGGAAATTCCCCCGCTGCAGCTGTACTGCTCAAGGCATGGGTTGTTGTGTCTGGAGAATAGCAGGTACAATCCTCGTATGAATGGGTTGGGATTAGAAGAGGAAGAATGAAGCTTAGAACATATAGCAGTGGCACAGAGCCAACAGATGTCACGTTGCATAGATGGAAGAGTAAGTTTCAAGCATACAGGTGCCAGTAAACCCTTCACATAGGAAGAAATCTGACAGCTCTTTGCTTGCAGTAAGCAGGTAGGAGAGAGAACAGTGAGTGTATTAAGATACACCACTTCCTCTCAAAAGAAGATAATGTAATATAGGTTCTGCTCTTGTTTAATAACTTAGTCTTGCGTAGATGTCATCAGTGCCCTGTTTGCACTGGGGATAGTCGGGACAATTTGTAGGACTATGACTCGGAGCTAAGGGAGTGACCGCAGGATGGACTGGGAAAATGGAGCTGGGGCATCTCTGAGCTGACGAGGCCGCGCAGCTGCGTCCCATGAGAGGTGTAAGGAAAAGCTTTTTATTTAGCTCTTGTTCCTTTTAGGTCAGCACTGCGGCTGCAGGCTTATTTAGCATTAACAGGAAGCCTCTAGGAACCAATCCTACAGCAGCCGAGTGGTAGGAGTGGTAGTGGCTCTGTAGGATTTGCTCTGAGGAGGACTTGAGTTGGAATATTTGCTATTTGTATTACTTCTCTGCCATCTCTGTCCTTCAGAGTTAATCTGTCTCCGAAGTTTATCTTCTTTGGAAGTGATTGGTTCTTTCCATGTATGGTCCCTTAGTTTTCCAGGTCTTTCACCAGTCTTTTCCAGGTCCAGACCTTTTCCAGGTCTTTCCTAGGGCCGCTGCCTTTCACTGCGCCTTTGAGGAGGGGATCTGCTGTAAACAAGGTGAAAACCAGCTCCGGTGCCAGTGCGGTGCCCAGGCCTGGTAGCGGCACCATAGCCACCTTCCTGGTGAATTTGTAGGGAGTGGGCCCTCGGGGCCAGTACGTGTTGGGTACTGGTGGTGCCTCCTCTCTGTGCGGCGCCACTAGCCCCATTCCAACGCGCCCCACGCGCTGCCGTTGCTCCCGTCTAGGAGCAGTGAATTATTCTGCGCTGCCAGACTCACCTCGTTGGTTACCCAGAGCTGAGCACCCTGTTTTCCTGCTAAATGAGGACAGGGCGGAAGTGTGTTGTGGTTAGCAGCGTTCAGATACTGCTCCGCTTCTTGTGGGCACCTTCAGTGCCACCAGATCCAGCGTGGCTGGGAGCTCCCTTCCCCAGGCAGCTCCTGCCCTTTGTGGGCCTGGTTTGGTTGGGCTTGCTGCTGTAAAACTTCTGCCTTGTAAAGTAAGTTTCTCGTGGGGAGCACAGCAGTTTAGTACGTAATGCTGGCTGGGAGTTCATCTACATGTTCTCCTAGTGCCCTGGACACCTTTTTCCTAAAAGATAGTGGTGAACATTTTGCCTGGATTTTTGCCATCACTGTTTGCCTGCACTTAGGCTCCTTGTGAAATGCAGCCATTAGCATGGGCAAGGTCACAGCCTCACCTGAACTCTGAGCAGCTCTTTGCAACCCCACCCTCCAGAAAAGCACCTCCTTTGCAGAAAGGAGCAGCTCTGTGCTTGCCCTGGGCACGTGGGGTCCTCCCAGTCCCCCTTCCCTTGAGCAGTAGCTCTTGGTCAGGGTGCTTCTCCAGCTGCTCGAAGCTTTGCGCTGTGCCCGCCTTGCCCGTGGGCTGGCAGCTGCGCCCACGAGCAGTAGCAGAGCCCCCAGGAGGAGCATTTCCACCTGGCACAGAGATCCTGGCTTTTGGGGACTGCTCCTCCCCAAATGGCACCTTTATCCGTGTCTGGGACGTGGGCAGGCTGGCCGGGCGCTGCTTGCTTTGCTGGTCTCCTGCTCGTGCAGGTGCGTGGCCACCACGGCTGTTCCCTCAGGAGCCCTTAGCCTGCCTTGCCAGCTTCTTAGGCCCTTGTCTGTAAAGCTTGGTCTGGCAAGCAAGTTCTGCCCTCTCAGGCTGGTCTTTTGGCCAAGCACCTGCCCCTTCCAAAGCTTGCCAGCTGTGCTAGACATTAATGCCAGAGTGCACGGAGCCCTTCCTAGCTCACTGGGCCTGGCCCAGCCTGGGCGGGACCTGTGCACAGCACAGGGGAAAACAGTCTCATTAACAAGAATGGAGGACCTGTGTCCACAGGAGAGGGGCTAGGGAGGACAGCAGCTCTTTCTAGCTGGGCTTCTGTGTTTCCATCCCGTTTTCCCACGGTGGTTTTGGAAGCACGTTCCCTTCACTCCTAGCACAGGGCAGGACGGACTTTCACCCCCGTCCGGGTAACATTTTACGTCGGTTTCAACATCCACTTCCCGTCTCGTCTTATTCAGAGCTCTGTGCTTCCAGGGAAGAGCATTCCCCTTGGTGGAGCCATGCGCAGCTCCACTTCTTTCCAATGCCCTAGTGAAAGCGAAGCCCGCGTTGGGCTGCCAGCAGCCCTGTGGTGACCCCTCCTCCAGAGTTACAGTCTTTTCCATGGAAGAGGTGGAGCTTGAACTCCTGTGCTCCTGGAAACCCTTTTCTATTGGGAAGCACCTCACAGGAAACGGGCGTTCTTGCAGTCAGTCAGAGCCGGCCTCTCCACTCCCTGCGGCAGAAGGAAATCTGCCCCAGCTCCTCCTCAAGCAGAAGCTAAAAAGACTGACCACAGAGGGGACTATCCTATTAATGGCATGTCAGCCTGCTTAGCGTTTTCCCGCGGGAGCTGGCTGCTCTGGATGCTAGTTTAGAGGAAGATTGAACGCGAACGGTAAGAGCAGAAATCTGAGTTTTCTCGGCTGGGCATTGAGGAAGCCAGCACCTGCTGCAGCTGAGCAGGGCCCCGCGGCTTTGGAGCAAGCGTGCCCGTGGGAGCACCCCTCGCGTGTGCGCTGGGAGCCCTCGCCGTGCTCCGCCGACCGCCTCTGCGCCCGTGTCCGGATCCCTGCTGCAGAGCTGCCCTCAAGGGAAATGTGCCCGCGGGGCCATCGGAAGTGCTGCACCCAGCGCTTGAGAAATAGTATTTACTAACTGGTGATTCACGCAGCCCGTGTCAAAGGAGAGAGGAAGGTTCAGATTAGGGTAATATCCTCACTTCCACAGGGCTTGCGTGGCTTGAGGCAGCGACGGCCGTGGTGGATCGAGGGCTGTGGATCTGCGGGTGCTCCCCGCAGCGGGGAGAGCAGCTTCTCATCGCTGAGGGGCAGCAGAGGTGACGTTTTGCAGCACGTGGCAGCCTGAGGGACACTTCTTCATTAGCACCCTGTGATTTAGCACTGAGCTGCTCGGGAGCAGAGGTGCTGGCCTATGTCCTGTGAGGTTGCATGTGCCTGGGTGCCTGTCTGCTGTCACGGCTGCTCCGGCCCATCCCAGGACTCACAAGTGCTGGGGAGAAGCAACGGGAACTTCAGTTTGGGAGCACTTGGCCTGTCCTGAGCACCCAAGGGAAGGGCTTGAACTGCGACAAAAGGTACAAGGGCCGAGGCAGCTGCTGCTGCCGAGGGGATGTCCTTGATGTGTGCAAGTGCATTTCACAGTGCATTGAAAGTGCTCTGCCTTTCCTGTGGTTTTGGGTCAAGTTGGATCGCGAGCCTTACTTGTCCTTTTTAGCAGTGAAGGCAGTGGAGTCTGGTCTGAAGAGTTTGGCTGGGGGATAGAGGGCTTGTTGAAGCTTCGTCGCAAGTAGAAAGTCTGCCGTGTGTGTGCAGTACTGCGATGCACTGCTGAAGCGAGTGGAACTAGGCTCAGGGCTTGTAGTGCTGCTTTAAAATATAAGCTGTCGAGCACGTGACTTACTTTTATCAGGAGAAAGAATATAAGAACTTTTTGTTACGAGCTGTTTGCGGAACGCCAGGCTTGGACTTCGAGCTCAGGCTGATAGAGGATCACGGAAATCCGTGTGGCGTTTGCCCAGCTCCCCGTGGAGCTGTCCGTGGGGAAGATGCGTTTCCCAGCCCCTCTGGGAAGATGCGCCGGGAAAAGAGCCGTTCAGGAAGTAACGGCCTTCATGTGAGGAAGGGAATCTCCTGGTGCAGGGGTGGTGGGGCCTAAGGGTACAAGTTAGCTCATCAGGCCGGAGAGCTGCCCGTTTTCAGGATACACCTGGTTGTGTGGCAGGAAGTCACCGAGAGGTTTTGGGGAAGAGATGGTTCCTCACTGCCGTTCCTTGGATTAGGAAAATCTCTCCCTGCTGAGACTGTATTTGCCCATGAGATCAGCTAAGGTGGTCTCAGGAAGCAGTGGTTCTTCCCTCCCTTTGCACCCTGCTGAAAGGATCGGATCTTCTCTAGGATGGATCGAGTCATGGTGCCCGAGGCAGGCAGGGCTCTGCCGGGACTGTGTCCCTTCCCATTCCCGTGTGCAGAAGGTGTCGCTCTCTGCTGGCACGGCACACGGCACATGGTGCACGGTGCCCGTGCTCTGCCTGTTTGTCCCGGCAGCTGGCACAGCGTCCTCTGCTAAGGGCTGCAAAAAGGACCGGAGTCAGGACCTGCCGGGCCCCTCCCGTGAGCGCGGCCCGTCCCGCTTCCTGGCTGCACCGCTGCCCTTCCAAATACTGGGCTATTTTAGTAGTTTGTAATCCAGCCGTCAGGACATTTTTTTTCTGCTTGAGAAAAAGCCCTTTGGTAAACAGAGCTTTCTGAGTCACCGTTAGTCAGTGCGAACGCTCATGTAAAAGCCTTTCATGTCCGGGGCTCACGGGCTCTTGCTGCAGCCTCGGGCAGGAGCCGCTCGTCGCCCCGCTCGCGCGTGGGAAGCCAAAGCCGCGGGGCCCGCGTGGGAGAGGAGGTAACACTGGGGAAGGGGCTGCTCGAAGGCCTTTGGGGGCAGCCAGCTGGGGGTGCAGCCCTGCGTTACACAGGGACCCCCGAGCGAGCGGGCCAGGGCTCTTGCAAAAAGCTGAAGCTAATTTAAGGAAGAGGTCAGACTGAAAGAGGAGGGTTCTCCTAGAGAATAGGGAGAGTCCCTAGGCACTAGGGATAAGTAGGGGGATGGAGAGTGAAGGTGGCTGTTTGTAAAGAGCTTTTGTTTCCCCAGAAAGGAGTTTGCTTGGAAATTGGTGTCTGCTACTACCCTTGGGCCTGAACACTGGCAGCTTTTGTCTGCTGGTGTTTGTTCTCCATAACCTTCACTCGCTGCGCGGTGCTTAATCTACCTTCCCCAATGGTCTGCAGCTTTCAGCATCTTCCTTTGGCATCCAGGTGAGGACGCAAAGGCAGATCCTGTGGGAAAGGAGACCTTGTGAGAAGGCCTTAGGTTTGAACTTACACCAGAGTTTATGTAAAGGAAAAGACCTTTTTTAGGCACATCCTCCCTCTGGTCTTTTTGACAGAGGAGGAGAGGCTTCCTAGCAAGGTCCTCAGGGTTGCCCTCTTGCCCGTCACCTCGCCGCGGTGCTGGGGCTGGTTTCGAGACGCTGTGTGTGACCGCTGGCCGGCGCGAGGTGTTTTCCCAGCTCCCGGCCTCACTTGCACACGGGGGCCAGCAGGAGCTGGGGCAAACAATAAGCTGTCAGTAGCAGGTCACTCTCCTACCATAGCCCTTTTATTGCTCAATTCAGTAATTTATGAGCTGTTAGCCTTGCTCCGCGTGAGACCACGGAGACAGCAGCGCTGGCGCTGGGGAACGTTGACCTGCCCCTCTGTTCCTCGTAGTTTTGCTTCTGTTTGAAGAAGCAGGCAGGTTTTTCAGGACTACCCTTTACCTTGGCAGTTGTGCAGCGCTCACTGAATAGCGCAGCTCTGTTTGGGAGCTCTTTTCCGGACCAGACTACATCCTTTGGAAAGCAGGTGGAGAAAGGATGCGTGTGCATCCGCTGCGCGGAGTGGGAGCAGAGCTGGTGACGGGGCTCTCCTGAACGCCTTGGCTCCCGGAGGAGCAGCCCTGCCTGTGCCCAGCTGGGGCTCCCCTGCCTCACATCTCAAGTGACCGATACACGTGAGTTACCCAAACTGTCTCATTTTGTACCCGTTGGGCGCCAGTACCACGACAGGGGCCATCCTGCCTATTCCGGGCTCTGACAGTGAATTAACTGGCTGCAGAAGTCCTAGAATCTCCCCTCGTCTGTGTTTTTCTTACCGATTGCCAAGAACAAGAATGTGCCTTGTTTAGGAACAGAGTTTCCAGAAGCGTGGAGGAATGTGACCCTGGTAGGAGAGACAATCATTTTCCCAGGGAATGCTCCTTCTGGGGAGCTTTCCCACTGCTGTGTCGGAGAAGGGAGAGGCTGGAGGAGCCCGGGAGGCTGGAGGAGCGACGGGAGCTGTGTCCATGGGCACAGTGTCACAGCAGCGTGTCAGCGACAGTGCTCAGAGAGGGAAGGTCCCCCTAGCACTGGTCACCGAATAAATCCGTCTAATAACACACGTATGGTTCTGAAAAAGCCCTTGACGTGCCTGTTTTTCTGTGGGATTGAGCTGTGCTGGATTTTTCAGATTAAAATTTAAGGTAAAAGAGCCATGTGGAAGTCAGGGATTAAATACAAGGTGTGGGATGGCCAAATGTTTGGGCATCTAGAGCATCTGTGAAGATCTTGGAATGAAAAAAACAGACTAACCAAAAAAGCAGGATTTGGTACAATAATGAGGTCATTAACCTTTTGTTTGATTTGATGGAGATGAGAGTTTCTCTAATCTTGCATTATAAAACTATAATTTGAAACTAGAGCATTCCTGCAGCCGTGCATGAAAACCTCTTTCCTTCCCTTTGAGGAAAACATCCCCTTGCTGACTAAAACCAGTAGGTGCAGGTGTCTGTGGGAAGTATTGGGGTTTATAGGTGCTGTGTGACACGGCTGGTTGCAGGGACCCATTTCTGACCCATTTCTGCCATGAGTTAGCAGCACAGCTCTGCTGCCGGGGCCGCAGCGTGCATCCCACCAGGATGTCCAGGAGGATGTTCCTCTCTCCTCCCTTTCTCTCCTCCGAAACGTGTGCTGGCCTCCCTAATGTAGGGGTCTTGCTGACGCTGGGCACGGGTGGGACTTTCTTACCTTTGCTGCTCTTTGTTTAACTACCGGTTGCTGGAACTGGAGCCAAAGGAGATTAATGGCTGGTCCTCAGTGTAGTCTCACCCAATTCTCCTTCCTGAGTTTTGGAGTTCATGAGAAACCAGGACGTTGCTCCAGCCTACAGAAGGCAGTATAGTGATACAGGTGTTATAGTTAGCTACAGCTAGTGGATGCTTCCCTGCCTCTGCCCTGTGTGTTAAGCTGGCGTTTTGGCCTGCACTAGTAACACCACCTAACCCTGTTGGCTCTTCTATTCTGTCTGGTTGCAGTTTCTTGGTCTTCTGCAGCCCACTGTCCTCCTCCCCAAATCACAAAGTGTTTGAGATATTCCGGCGTGTCTGGGAGGGCTCTGAGGCTAACACCTTCCAACATTACCCTGTCTTTGAACAGGATGTGAGTAAAAGGAAGTAGTTGCAATGAGCAGGTGTCCTCATGCCCCACTCTGGGCTACGTTGAGAAATGTGTCACATCAGAGCAACTATATTTAGCAGAGCTTTGTGCCACCTTCCACTCCCAGTGTGTTTTCAGCCATCTCGGCGACTGGGCCAGTGTAATCTTAACTTGCTTTCTTGTCTCTTGTGGTCACTGCGGTCACCACAACAGATCCCCTCTGATAATGAACAGCCTCTCTGCAGGTTTGGGCCCTGCTTTGCTGAGGAGTTTCTGGGCAGCCCCAAAATCCAGGAGGAGGAAGGGAGCAGGGACGGTGGCTTGGCTTTGGTGGCAGCAGCACAGGGAAGGAGGCTTCTTCTGCTGCTCAGGGCTGGAGAAGCTCGCGCAGAAGAGGAAAACACCAAAGGACCCAGTGTAGCAGATTTCTTTTTAAAAGTTGATCTAATCCAAGGCATCTTTTTTGAGGGGCTGCCTTTGTAATCCAATTATTCACAGCTGTTTGCAGGGGAAGGACATCCAGGGACATCCAGTCCATTTTTAGCCTGTGAAATGGGAATTTTTCCTCGGTTGGCTCTGTTGTTTGCCAGCTGGCCTGATCCTAAATGTCAATAAGTTTGGTGTTAGTTTTGGACGGGGCTGTATGTTGACCTGCTAGTAACAACGTTTGTGTCCAGAAGTGGCACCAGTTTTGGGAAGAGGGATTAGCAGCCTGGTAAGAGGGCATGTACTGTACAGAGAAGAGCCGGGGGAGGCGAAGCTGAAGGTGTGCAAAGGGCTGGGGATTCTCCGTATCTGCACAGCTCTTGTGCGTGATTTACAGGCTTGAAAACTGAGAGCTGCTTCATCAGGCTTGAGAGGGAGTTTAAGTGTCTGCAAAGAAGCACCTGGGCTGGCAGCCGTTTGGCACGGCGATTTCCCCAGAACCTGTGTTCTGGGGTCTCCCGCGCAGTGATTCAAGCTGTGCGAGTGTTTGAAATGTCTTTAAACCTCCCTGCCTGTCCCATCCACCCCGCTGGCCCTTTGGGATTGATGGGATAATGGGCAGCTGCTCTTTGCCCGACTGCAGCGTCGGGTCCAGGCGTGCGCCGCGCTCGGGGCTTTGGGCAGCCGGCTCCTTCCCAGGCACCGAATCTGCAGAATCGCCCCCAGGAAGCACCAAATACGCAAGCCTTTAATAATGCCTTTTTAGGAAGAGCAAGCCCTTTTAATTTATAGAATTGTTCATATCTTGATAAACTTCTGAGCTGTTTCAGGGCAGGAATGCTCAGAGGTCTGCCAGCCTTCCAGCAGGCCAAAAATGTAGGACATTATAAATAAATCTGAAGCACCCCCCCCATTTTAGCTGCAGAGCAATCGGAGTGTTGTTTTTGTGCCCTCGCTTTACATGAGAACAAGAGGTCGCTGGATGACATTACTGTTTGGTAAATTTAGCACAAATAAAAGGAAATGCTACTTCACCTAGTGCGTCGTCATCCTGCGGAATACGCCGTTCCAGGATGTTAGTCAAAAGCTGCAGCCGGAACAGAAAAAATAGCTGGACGGTGCTCGCCGTAAGCCACGTTTTCTAGAAGGGATTCGGGGGGAAGAGGCTGCGTCTTCTTTTGGAAGTGGCAAAAATGCCCGGTGTGACGTGAGATGGAGCCTCGCCGAGACTCTGATCCGGGCAGCAAGAGTAGGTGTCAGTGTTTCTCCCCCAAGAACTGCTCTCAGACTCTGTAAAGGTGTCTCAGAGCGTAGCCCTTCTTGTCTTGCCTTGCCAGACTTCTGATGGAAACTCGTCTAACCTCCCGTGTTTCCTTTTGCCCAAGCCAAAAAGGAGACTCTCAGGCTTGCCTCCTTTCCAAGCACATTCTATCAGGATGGGAATTACAGGAAATTTCAGGGGAGAGGGAAGGCATCCTTCAAAGCTTGATTTTTACAAAATTGTAAATATTTATTTCTGTTTGCCGACAGCTGCCCCAGCTCTGGTCGCTCAGCCCAGCTCTGGTGCTTACCAGAACTGTACTTCCAGCTGCGTAGGGCCCCTCTTGGCTTGGAAAATGTCTCTGGCTCCACACCTGAGCTTTGCACGATGTCTGTCGGGCTTCTTGCTGGTGCTGGAATGAGATTGGTGGCATTGCCCATGGCTGCTGCGAGCGGGGCTGTAAAATTGACCATATCCCGAGATGTGCAGAGCCTAAAGGCAAGCTCCGTCGGGTGCCTTTCTGGCTGACCTTACGGAGCCGTGAGACACGGGAGCAGCAGCAGGATGCTCGGCTTCCGGGGTGCTTATTTTTAATCTGCTTTCTGAATCATAAGGAGAGAGGCACAGAGCGGACCGGCAAGTGGTGGGGGCCAGGTATTCGGGTGTGTAGATGGTTTCCTCGTGTTCAGTAACAAAACATGGGCTCTGGGCTCTGCTTAGCCGTGGTGAGAGCTGCCCGGGCGCAGGAACCCAGCGCAGTCTGAGTTTGTTGTAATCTGGCGTTTCACATGGTGCAGCAGATGGTGGAGACACCCTGGGCGGCTGGAGGCTGTTGGAGTTGACATGGAAGGGATTTTTATTTCTGTTAATGATGCTTAACCTTAATGCAGCTTCTGTTTTATCCGGATCTTGCAGCCGCTTCCGTATTGGTCTAATTTGAGCCGGTTGGATGGGAATGGCCCTTCTCATTTCTGTCCTGTGCTCTTCTTTGGGTATTCAGAGACGTTTCCTAACTCAGTTCCCTGTTGGGAACGAGAGAGAAAATCTCTGTGGTTCTGTAACCTTAGCAAGGGAATTGAGCTGGTTTAGGATATAAAGGAAACCTGGTTGGATTGAACTGCTCTTGCAGCTCGTTGCCTCTGAAAGGAGCTTCCAAAGGGTAGGCAAGTAGCAACGTGTCCTCTCGCCGTCCTGCTGGGAACACGTGCTCCTAATTTTGTCTTTTCCTTCAGATTATCACTCCATGTCGGAAGCTCATTCTTTGTGCTGATAACAGGAAGGAGATGGAGGATTGGATTGCAGCACTGAAGACTGTACAGAACCGGGAACACTTTGAGGTAAACGGGAAATTTGCTCTTTCGCACTGCTCCTCCCGAGCAGAGAACAGCCTGTTTGTGCCGCTTCTGACTGCCTTTGTTTTAAGGAAAGAAAACTCCGGTGCCTCTCCTGTAGATCATGCTCTAATATGTTTGCTTTCTGTTTGCTAGTCTACCCAGTACAGCATGGACCATTTCTCAGGGATGCATAACTGGTACGCCTGCTCGCACGCGCGGCCGACGTACTGCAACGTGTGTCGGGAGGCGCTCTCCGGAGTCACGTCGCACGGGCTCTCCTGTGAAGGTAACAGCCACTTATTTCTCCTGTTTTCACAGAATCCCAGAGTGGCTGAGGTTGGAAGGGATCCCTAGGGATCATCCAGTCCAAGCCCGCTGCTCCAACAGGAACACCCAGAGCATGGAGCACCCGGTGGCATCCAGGAGGGTGTGGGAGACCTCCAGAGAAGGAGACTCCCCAGCCTCCCTGGGCATCCTGTGCCAGGGCTCGGGCACCCTCACAGTGGAGAAGTTCTCCCTCATGTGTAGATGGAACTGCCTGGGTTTCTGCTTGTGCCGAAGTTTCATTATGTTACTGGCCTCAACTGCTCATCTACATAGGTTGCTTCCCATTTAGCAGAGGCAAGAGCAGGATCTGGCACACGTTGGTTTGTACCATCCCTGCTTCAAAGGCTGAAGCCTTGCAGCACAGGATTGTAAGGGGAATAATAAAAGAATATTTCTTTTCATAAGGATGTTTTTGGTTATAAAAACATCCTTGTTAAATGTTTGGATGTCAGGAGATTATTCTTGCTCAACTTGAGCATAGCAGACGTGCCTGCCTACTCGCAGCTCATACTTCTAGTGTGAATGAGGTCACACCCACACTGTGTAAAAGGATGCAGGAGCATATGACTGTATAAATCCTGTCAAATTTAACAAGGTGATAACTAAGCTGTGTACAAGCAACTGGTGAAAGTGAGGAGGCAGGATTTAATAGCTAGCTCAGCTGACTCAGTGTGCTCGGAGGTGATGGTTCTGGCAGTGCAGTGAGTGCCCATGCTTTCTTTTGGAGCCAAATATGGTTTCTTGGGAGCACTTCTGCACAGCCCTCCACGAGGCATGTTCTGGGACAGGATTGATATATTCTTTTCTTCGCTCTAGTGTGCAAGTTCAAAGCGCACAAGCGCTGCGCTGTGCGGGCAACCAACAACTGCAAGTGGACAACGCTGGCCTCCATCGGGAAGGATATCATCGAGGATGAAGATGGGGTAGGTATTAGTCCTAATTCTCCTCGCCTTTTCTTCATGTGGGAGCTCTGACACATGCTCTGTACAACTTTCTGCACTGTACAAAGGGCAGATTCTGTCTATGTGTTAGTGAGGTTGGAAAGGCACTTACTGTCATAGAATGGGACTGTAAATAGTCCCACCAGGCTGCTGAGGTTTCCGCAACAGCAAGAGATACCTGCAGAACAATAGACCCGGGGTTTAAAGCCTCAGTAATCTGAGGCATAGGGAACATGGTCTGAGCTTTTGCAAAAGTAAGCAGTGCAAACGTTACCTTAGGGGGCATCTGAGGCAAGTGCAGGTTCTGCTGCAGGCTTCATGCATTGCCTGGGGTAAGTCCTCTGGTCCCTTCGTGTTTCAGCTTGATGTAAAATGCCCCGGAGATACTGAGATGTTTTCCTGAAATTGTCTGTGTTACGGGAGGAGTTCCCTGCCGGCGTGTCCCAGCGCCGCGGTCCGTGCCGTGCTCTCTGCGCTGCTCGCGGGAAGGTCCACACGGGCTGTCCCCTCTGTGCCCTTTGCAGATCTCGATGCCCCATCAGTGGCTGGAAGGAAACCTGCCCGTGAGCGCCAAGTGCACCGTGTGTGACAAAACGTGCGGCAGCGTCCTGCGCTTGCAGGACTGGCGCTGCCTCTGGTGCAAAGCCATGGTGAGTCGCGAGCCCCGGCCGTTGGTGGAAGGACAGTCTTTGATCAGCTCTGCCGTGTGCTCTTTTAATGGCATCTACTCTTTGTTTATTTGTGCTGAGAAGTATCGCTACGATGCATCAGTAAGACTTGAAATAAGTGTCGTCTTCTTCAGAAGCTCATTTTCTTTTGATCGTGAGCTTCCATAGAAGAATTCAATCACACTGTATCTGAATCAGTGCCTCAGGCGTGGGAGATATTGTATTCCAGGGAGATGCTGTTTGTCGTTTCTAGAAAAGACATTGCAAAAAGATGATATAAATATTAAGCTCTTTTAATAATGGCCGTTTTCCATCCTACTGCAATGGTTTTCTTTTGCCTAATTACTTCAGGCAAGATACAGATCTTGTCATATTTCCAGTTGTCTCTAAGTTTAATAAGGGAAGAATCACAACATGTGAGTTTATAATGTGGGAAAAGAAACCCCAAACCTCAAAACCCCAGGCAGCCCAGTCCTTTGCAGTGTTCGTGTAACAGAAATGAATGAAATGCCCCAACCTTACTTTGTGCTTACTTTTTAGGGATTGCTTTATTACCTGCTCCTTCTTTCTCTTACCTCTGGCGTTCCTCATACTCTGATCTTTGCTTTCTTGTTTTCTTGAATTCTCAGGTTTTTGTTTTATTCCTGCTTTTATTGTTGATCACTCAATTTAGGGTATGATTTTGAAAGCAGAGTGCCTGAAGGCTCTGAAAGCCACATGATCTGTTATCTGATCCTCTCGTCACTCAAAGTACTAGCCTCTTAAATTCTTATAGCATAAGAAACATACAGTAATGGAAAGAGAGAAGCAAATTAGCAGAAGACTCTTGTTAGATCTTTCTTTAAAATAGCTGTATTGCTTGACACTTGTTTGGGTTCTCTCCCGCTTTGTTTTTCCCTCTTTCTTTAGAATCTCTCGTTGGGTGAGTTTCTGAGCTGTTCAGCAGTGCCCCAAAGGGTTAAAACTGATTTTTATTTCTCTTATTTCAGGTACACACAACATGTAAAGAGTTGTTGCCAACTAAGTGCCCTCTCGGGCTGTGTAAAGTATCTGTTATCCCTCCTACTGCTCTCAACAGCATTGATTCAGATGGTAAGGATCCCTCGGAAGCCGTGCCTGTTCTCTCTTCCCCTCAGTCACTGTTCTTTCCACAAACACTGTTAATGCCAGATTCTGTCAACTGAAAATTCTGCTTTTGGTGTCGCTGAAATTCCAATTTGGAAGATCTTACTGAAGCACAGTGATGGGCCGGTGTTTTGCTTTTGCATTCAGTTTATTACCCTCTAACATCAGCATTTGCTGAGCTGAAGCTGTAAACATTTAACATGAGCAGCTATATTGCAGAAGCAGTTTGGGAAGATTGGAAAAGCTGAACCTTCTGGCAGGCTGCTGGGAGATAAGGGTGACATTTGGCAGCATGAGGTGTGGTTCATGCTGGATTCAGGGCTGAACGCATTTGACATTTACCCTGTGAGTGTCAGAAGCCCAAGGAAATTACTGACTTGATGGCTTTGCGGGACAGATTCTCCTTTCTCACCCCATCCCCATGGGCAGCCTCATGTCTCTCAATTTCTTTTCCACATCCCCTCCTCCTTTTGTCCAACACAGGTTTCTGGAAAGCTACTTGTCCCCCCTCTTGCACAAGCCCTTTGTTGGTCTTTGTCAACTCAAAAAGTGGAGACAACCAGGGAGTAAAGTTTCTACGAAGATTCAAACAGCTCCTGAATCCAGCCCAGGTCTTTGACCTCATGAACGGAGGACCTCACCTTGGGTAAGCAGCTAATCCGTGGAGAGAGAGGTTCCTTGTAACTATCAGGAAAATGCAAGTGATTTGGTTATAAGCCTGTCTCTGCCTGTCCTCAAATGTAACAAGGAACCTATTCCTCAGGGAGAACTGGATACAGGGAAAGTTTGGAGAGGTTTATCCTCTCTGTCTTTAGTGTTACTGATTAGCTGAAACCAAACTTGCTGACAAAGGTTATTATTTCCATTCATCGGTAATAGCAGAACAGCCTGAGGGGATTCGGGGAAACTCCAGAAATGCTTCCCTGGAAGCAGACCACGCGTGGAAAGCTTGAATCCAGAAGAGCACTTGTCAGCAAACAGATGTGCAGTAGGCATCGTGATGTGCTGTTAGAGTGTTTCTGTTGGTTTAATCAGTGAGCAATCAGATGTTGCAGGTATCACATGAATACTGTGAAAATGAGAAATTGGAATAATTACTTCTTTTTTTACTACCTTGTGTTTACTACTTAGCATGCAAAGTTGATTCTGTTTGGGGGACAAGAAGTAGACTAGATGACATTTCAAGTATTTTTCTCCCCCCACAGTTCAGTGGGATACTTATGGATAAAATAATGACAGCTGGGGAATAAATTCCTCTACTCTGGTCTCTAGTCTGCTCCCTAAACATCCCTCTGCCTGCTCCTTAGGGATTTCCCTGGGTCAGTGACTCACAGACTGGAGTAACTTTCTCCCGAATGAATGCTGCTTATGCTAAGTGCCAGCACAAGTTGAACTTTCGTAATGTGCTGGATGTGACTCAGACGTGAGGGCTGGATGTGCAGGTGCAGAGCCCTGGCTGTGAGAGCGCCCGCTCCTGCCGCCGTGCCCGTTGGGCACGTAGTGCACGGCCCTAGTGCACTGCAAGGTGCTGGCCTGCAGAGCCACCACATGCCCCCCAAAGCGTGTGTTTGCTAAGGGAGAGTTTACAGAAAACTTCAAATGTTTTTCCGTTTGCCCTCCCCTTTTGCCTAACTGTAGAGAGGGAAGAGGGGAGAGATTTATTTTGTCAAGCAGCTGCAAATGCATCCAAACTAGCTCTTTCTGTTTATTCATTTAAAAACAAAGTAAATTATGGAACACGGTAGAAGCTGCTGCTCAGTAGCTGGTCTGCTAAACTTGTGGCAGTCAAACTGTGCCATAAGTTGCCATCGTTTCTGAAAACTACCTTGTGTCGCCGGTGCTTGAAGAAATACAATTTTGTATGGAGCCCTGGCTGTGCTGGCGGCGACATCGGAGCCTCCCGACGGTCCCAAGTAACTAGTGCCAGGCTGAACCCCACAAATCTGCAAGAGGGAATTGATTCAGTGGAGGATCGACTGTCACACGGTTGTTTCTTCTGCTGTTAGACAGAAGTGCGCTGCTGTGGAAGGGGAGTCTGTCTGGGACGGGTTTCTGTAGGGAACAGCCATTGTAATTTGTAATTCCATGCAAATCATGAATTTGAAATCCATGAAATCCAATCCATTCCATTCAAATCATGGATTTGAATTCGCTTGTGATCCGGCAGTGGCTTGTACTCACTGCAAAGTCAGGGCTGGTGCAAGCAGATCTGCCCTGTTCGTAACCTAGATTGTTTATCCTTCTTTTCTTTTAAAGAGATGATTGCTCTTCTCTCCTGATTTTTCTGTGTTCTTTTCCCTGTCTAGTTTACGCTTGTTCCAGAAGTTTGACACCTTCCGGATTCTCGTGTGCGGCGGGGATGGCAGCGTGGGCTGGGTGCTCTCCGAAATCGACAGCCTCAATCTGCACAAGCAGGTGCCTGTCCCGGGAGGTGTCGCAGCCCTGGCCGGGTGCGAGACTGGGCAGCAGGGACAGCAGCGTCCGCAAGGGCTGTCGTCTCGCAGGAGTCGTTTGCCCAGGACTAAAACTGCTGAGAGGCCACCAGTGATTTCCTGCAAGAAGCAGCACTCCCGTAGTTATCCCTATGTCCAGTGCTCTTCCACTGCTCCCTTTTAGGAGCTGCCGCAGGGACTGGCTCTGGGAAAGACCACAGTTAGAAAGCCAGGACTTCCACAGGGATACGCCCCTAATCTCTAACCTTTAATTTTCGTGTTGTTGTTTCCAAGTCCTGGAATAGCTGGGAACTTTATTGGAGTGAAGGTAAGATAGAGGTTTGACTTGTTTCCATTTTGTTCTGGAGCTGGTTCTGCTGCTGTTACCAAGAAGCCAACAGCACCACCGCATGGTTAAATGACAGCACTGAAGCCGTGCAGAAGGCTCTTTCAGTCCAGGTGCTCCAGAGGGTAGCTGTAGTACACTCCTCTCAGTGAACAGCTTAAAAGCAGAGGAAAATCTTTGACTTGTGTGCTCTTCTGACTGTTTTCCCCATCCAGCTGCCTTCTGACACTCTGATCTTTGTGAGGAGCCTGTGATGTTGCTTGTGGCTGTTTGCAGCTTGTATTTTCCCATTGACTGTTATATTTGTTTCCGTTTGTGTGCTGCAGTGCCAGCTGGGCGTGCTGCCCTTGGGAACAGGAAACGACCTGGCGCGCGTGTTGGGCTGGGGCTCCGCCTGCGACGACGACACCCAGCTCCCCCAGATCCTGGAGAAGCTGGAGAGAGCCAGCACCAAGATGCTGGACCGGTGAGCAGCCGCCACGACACCCTGCCCTGCGCGAGCCTGGTGTGAAAGCTGCCTCCGAGGAGGGTCGGGCGGTTCTGCTGAGCTTCCTACTACATCAAGTCACTGCTTTTTCTGATAATTATTCTGATAATAAGTTTGAAGCAATTTATTTTGGATTTGACTTAGAAAAGAAAATTGGAAGAAGAAATGGGCATCTCTACCACTATTTGTTATATATTCTGTGTATCTTTATACATTTAAAATATGTCTTGTCTTTAGAGTTGCATCTTGGCAACTGTTGCTTTGGCTCAAGTAATGTCCATAATATTTCTGGGAGAAAGGGAGGACACAGGTGGTCCTTGTGCTGTAGGATACTTGTTTTTAGAGTCATCCCACTGTATTCCAACCTCTGCAGTTTCTGTGCATCCCTTTAGCTTCCTTTTATCAGTCATGTTCTTGTTAAAGTGTAGTTTCTTCTGGTGGAGGTTTTATGTCCTTAGAATAAAGGAGGTTGTCGTGTGCCTTGTACTGACAGCTGCTTTTCCACAGGTGGAGCATCATGGTGTACGAAACGAAACTCCCTCGCCAGGCCTCCAGCTCCACAGTCACTGAAGATTTCAGTGAGGATTCAGAGGTAGCACGCAAGATACGGAGGGCAGAAACGGGCTGCAAAAGCCTCAGAACGGATAAGATAAAGGCAGTGATTGAGCTCAAAAAGATGAGCCTGAGTCAAGATGTGGATGTGGTAGAAGCTACCAGAATCCTGGGACTTTAAATCCAGGATTTAAAATTGAAGTGTTATAGAGGAAACTGGAGGTGGGATTACCAGAATCGACTACTGTGATGGGAATGAGAGGAAGGAACAGGACAGAGGAAGGTAGAGCTGCCAGGAAAGTGGTTGTTTTTTCTCTGCTAACATGGCATTGTGTCCCAGAAACAGTCATCACAGGAACCCTAAAAGCCCAATGGTTTAGGTTCCTGCTAGATCAGAGACTTTAGGATCTGGAATGCTGATGATTCCTAGATTCAAAATCAGTTTCTTCATCAGATTCAGGTCTTCATTAGGTAACTGAGCTCTGAATCAGAGAATGTTTCTAGACCAAAAAGAAAATGCAGAGTGATAGATCCTCTGTGGAGAGCCAGGGATACATGGCATATGCAGTAATGTGGGGAAGCGGCATTCCCATGGTTTGTTCCTGAATATCACCAGGTGCAGAAGATTCTCTTCTATGAAGACTCCGTGGCTGCTCATCTGTCCAAAATTTTGACTTCTGACCAACACTCAGTGGTCATCTCCTCGGCCAAGTGAGTACTTACAAGAGAAGTAGTCTTAAAGGATTTAAGTTACACTGTGAAAGTCCTGTGACGATCCTTGGGTGACTTAATTTTCCCTACCTATTTTGTCTAGGGTGCTTTGTGAGACGGTGAAGGATTTTGTGGCTCGAGTAGGGAAGGCTTATGAGAAAGCAACCGAAAGCTCAGAGGAATCGGAGGTCATGGCCAGGAAGGTAAGTTGAAGAGGCTGTACATTTTTATACAGCTGGAGTGGAAAATCTGCGCTGCTTTCAGAGAAGTAGGACTGCAGCAATTCAGCAATCGCTGAAAGAATGAGCTACCAGCTCCACTCTTGGTTGTGCTCAGCCTTCTTCTTTGCCTTGTAGTGCTCTATCCTGAAGGAGAAGCTGGACTCCCTCTTGAAGACGTTGAACGATGAATCTCAAGCATCTTCATCTCTGCCAAACCCTCCTCCCACCATTGCAGAGGAGACGGAGGATGGTGATGGGTCGGGCAGTGCTTGTGATTCCTCCAGTGACCGCTCTGTGGCCTCGTCATGCACTGCACGGCCCCAGATATTTCGCCCCCGGGAGCAGCTCATGTTGAGAGCCAACAGCCTGAAGAAAGCCATCCGTCAGATTATAGAGCACGCGGAGAAAGGTAACGGGCCGGGAGGCCTGCGGGGGCCCATGGATCGCTGGCTTGTGCCAGCCGGTGGCTGCTTACGTGCTCTGAGAAACACACCTCCCGTTGATCCCAGAGAGGAGTGGGATTTTTAAACAAGAGCCTTCCTGAGCTACAGGAAAGTTATCCTTGAGCCTGGCTCTCTAGTTCATGTCACCTCTGCCAAGCCTACCTGTTTGAACCGCTGCCTCACGGCTGAGCCTGAAAGTTAAGGCATGTCCTCTGCCCTAGGGCTGGTTTAGGAGGGTGCTGCCCTCATACACTCTGTTCATTTCTATTTCCTGTCCGTCCCCACCCACGCTGCAGTTGTGTCAGCGCAGCTGTTTGTGTGGCCTTGGTGTAAAATGCATCTGAAAATGCTTTGGGAGAAAATATTCTAAGTATTTTAGCTTGGATTGTTTCAGAAATCTATTTATAGTGGAGCCCAACAAAACAGCGCAGTGGTACAGCAGAAAGGGCATTGAACTGTAGCTCAGGGGCAGGAGAAAGCAGGAACTTCTTAAACTAGCTCAGTTACTGGGAAAGTCTTTGTAATGCTGCATTTTGATGCAAATCAGTTCTGTTCCTGCATTCACTTCCTAGGTGGGTGCCCCCCTCTCCCACATCTTAGCCCTTCTTATCTCTCTCCAGCCACACACACCTATAGCTCAAAGTTTAATTTCCTTCCAAAGGCGTCAGTCTCCCCAGATGTTAGTCATTAACTCAGTGTGGTTTAACTTGCACCAAAGGAATGATTTAACAGCATATTACTTGAGATAAAAGTGCTGAAGTCAGAGATGTGGCAAGAGATGTGACATCAATGCACGCCCAGGTTTGCACTATGAAGTGTGCGCTGTAATAAGTTCTTACAGTATTGCAGTATTGTAGGCCCTGGAGGAGAAGGTGCGAGCTGACGTGAGCAGAGCCTGTTGCTGATGAAGGAGAGGTCCTGACCTCGCTGCTGGCCCCACTTTGCTGCCACGACCTTATACAGCCTTTGGCACTTGTTGGAGTCCACAAGGAGCCTGTCCATATTTACTTAAATCCAGCAGGAGTTTAGGTTCTGCTGGATCAGTGGCTGATTTGCCTTGTGGACACTGGAGAGGACCTCCAGCCTCCTGGTGAGAGCAAGGGGCTTGTCCCCTGTGAGCAGCAGTGTGGTTGGGCTCAGGGCTGCGTGCAGAGTGCACCTGGAGAGGGGCTGCCAACCTGTGTGCAAGGCAGGTTTGGATTTCTTCTTTAATACACTGAAATTTGGTTCTTGTACAAGCTCCAGTTATATTTCAAATGTATTTAAGTTCTCCAGGCTGCTTTTCTTCTTCCAACGTATGTGATCTGATTTTCCTTTGTTTTTATTATATTTTGTCAACAGTATTTTTGCCTCGAGATTATTTGTGTCTAAGGGCCCCTTTTCAAATGACGCATCCTGTTATCCCAGTACAGATCAAGCAAACAGAAATCCAGTTTGATTTGTCGTTTAGTGTCCCTTTGAGTAGACTTTCTGGCACTTCCTAATAAAGGCAAATAACTGGGAGGCCATCACCTGCAGCACCGTTCACATCTCAGCCTGAGCACCCCTCGTGTTAACGTTGGGCACTTCTGTTCACAGCCGGACCACGCTAGATAGGTCAGCAGAGAGAGCTGGGGACTAAGCCAGCCCCACTGCAGAAGTTCTCCAGAGCAGGCTGTAGCTGAGACAGATGGCACAGGAAAACTCCTGGTTACTCCTGTTTATTTCTGTAGGGAGTCACGGCCTTTAGAGCATCCTTGTGTCTTCACTTATGTCAGTGGGGGGTGTCTCTTGTTGCTGGAGCTGTGAAGCACTCGCTGTTCCCTCTGCCCGTACAGCTGTGGATGAGCAGAACGCCCAGACGCAGGAGCAGGAGGGCTTCCTCCTCAGTCTCTCGGCCCCTGAGGAGGGCAAGGAGCTGCGGAACGAGGACAAGATCTCGCTGCAGTCGTCGCACAGCAGCAGCTGCGGCGTGTCCAAGGGCAGGAGCCAGCGGAAAGGTACCGCGCTGGGATGGCGCCGTGCGGAGCTCTGCAAGCAGCTGCTCTGCTTGGGGCAGAAATGAGGGCACGTGCTGCAGGCAGCACCTTCCACCTTCTGCTTGTCTCTAGTTTCTGCATGATTGTTTTTTGCCTCGGATGCCGTGTCCAGCACGTTTTCTGGGCTCAAGCCTACAGCCTTTTTTCACATCTTTGATGGCTGACCTGTTACCTTGGCCCGTGAAACTTAGGATTCTGAGGTTTTCTCCTAGTCAATAATTTAAGTTTCTTGGCTTTCAGTGCTTGGATGAAGATGGTCCAGGGATATCCCTTTTTTTTTTTTTTTTTTTTTTTTTTTTTTTTTTTTTTTTTTTTTTTTTTTTTTAATCATTTCCCTGTAAGCTCCTTGCCATCCATTGCAGATGACAGAAAATGGAATACAGTTTGCTTTAATAACTGTGTTGAGTGAGTAATTTGTTAGAGATCCCTGTCACTGCAAGTACATTTGGAACTTAGCTGTGTATGCTGGGAGCCAAATAGCCTCTCTGTTGTGCTGCTGACACCAGCTTTTCCTCATCTCCATTTCTAATCCTTGCATATG
>JAVCKT010029510.1:0-22697 GCA_032273925.1 Rhynchotus rufescens | reverse complement strand
TTCTTGTGAGAATGTAAATGCTTTATGTTGCCTTTTTCTCTTCTCTGGTTCTGTCCCTTTAGAAGTCGTACTAAAAACATGATGTGGTACGGAGTACTAGGGACGAAGGAGCTGCTGCACAGAACATACAAAAACCTGGAACAGAAAGTCCTGCTGGAGGTGAGGAGTTTCAGTGTGCCTTTCTGTTGCTGAAACTGGGATTTGTAACTGCATTTCCTGCAGACACTTTGACCTGACCATCGTGATACTACTTCTGACCATAGAGTGTTTCTCTTACCTGCACTATTATTCTGTCTCACCCCGAGCTAGCTGAAAGTGGCTGTTTCTGGTGCTGAAAGATACTTACCATCTCTACACAGCCCTGTTGAGAAGTATTAGTTATCTCAAACTGGTCATTAAAAATGGACAGGATTCTTACCTGTCGTGTCTCGTGCGAATGTGGCATTTTAGACAGTAGGTGCAGTGGAGAGCTGTTGTTTTGACGGCGTTATGATGTGGATCAAACTGGAAAGGAAATGTCCTTGTCTGTCCAACCTGCAGCCCAATTAGCCAGTTTGCAGGAGGAGACTCTTGTCACAGCCCGTTGCACAGATGTTTCAGGAGTTTTATTCTTGTCTTTGGGAGAATAAAGTGAAAAGTGTTGCTGAGTCTCTCAGGTGTGTGCTCTCTTTTGAAGAAGAGGTGGTTCGTGAGACCTGAATGGATAGATTCCTCTGCTCTTTTACACTAGGAGTAAATTATAAATACCTGAAATAATTTATTTTCTAAACAGTGCAGGCTGTTTCTTGTTCTTAGAGCCAATGCTGTGGCTGGGGAGGCTCTCTCCTGCCATACTGAGAGTAATGTTGTCTTCTGCTCTGTGCAGTGCGATGGGAGACCGATCCCTTTGCCCAGTCTCCAAGGAATTGCTGTACTCAACATTCCCAGCTATGCAGGAGGCACAAACTTCTGGGGAGGTACCAAAGAAGATGATGTGAGTATTTTGTAAAGCAATCCCAGAGTCATAGTCCTTAAGATCTCTGCTTGGAAGAAAAGGGCTGAGGACTTGTCTGCATGCTGCTCTGTGAAATGGACAGGATACTGCAAGCAGCAGCTTCATACTCATGCAATCTGCAGTGATTCAGGAAGCAACCAGGTGCTGTCCTAGGCATTTGAAACTGCAAGAAACGCTGTAGATTGGATTTCTGTCCCTAGAAAACCTGAGAATTTTGCCTCTTTGAAGGCAAAGGGGGTTATATCCAGTCAAAAACATTTTCTTATTGGCACTCATCTTTTGACATGAGTGCCTACTTTCATACGAATAAATACTAGTGTTCTCCAGGCTTTTTATTTGGATTATATTTTAGCTGCCAGTGGAAGCACTGTGGGAATATCGAGGCTCCTTTTTCTCCTGCAAATCTTCACATTGTCACCTCACTGCTAATTTTATACAGAATGAATAGTACAGAATGAATTGTACAGAAGTAAAAACTGACAGCCGAATCTCCATCCGTAGGCAGGAAAGGAAACCTGTCTAAGAGCTAAGAACTGAGCTCCTTCTCCCTTGTATCTGGCAGACTTTTACAGCCCCCTCCTTTGACGACAAGATTTTGGAGGTGGTAGCAGTGTTTGGAAGCATGCAGATGGCAGTGTCCCGAGTGATAAACCTGCAGCATCACCGGATTGCACAGGTAGCAGCTGCTTTTGGGAGCACTCCTGACTTCCCCATCTCTAGCTTGTGGCCTTTTTGCTGGTTTTGGTTAGGAAAGCCCTCCTTTGTGCTCTGTTTTGTCCATGGAAGAGCATCCAACAGCATTGAAGATTAACCTGTTCAGAGGCTCTTCGTCACATGCACTTGTTTGCTAGTGTTCACCGTGGTGGGAGTTAGTCCACGGTTATTGAAATATAGATTAGTCCGGAGACTCATCCCAGGGCTCCTGCTGCACAAGGTGAGGCTTGACCTGCCATGCGGACATGTGGGGCTCTAGTAGCAACAGAGCTACAGAACCTGGGGAAGTGCTTTGGAAAGAAAGAGATTGGCTCATGGGTTTGGAAGATTTATGTTTTAGAGCTTCTCTAATGCAATCACTCCTTGCAGTGTCGGACTGTGAAGATAGCAATCCTGGGAGAAGAGGGAGTTCCTGTGCAAGTGGATGGGGAAGCCTGGATCCAACCTCCAGGTTATATTTGGATTGTTCACAAGAACAGGGCGCAGACACTGACCCGCGACAGGGTAAGAGCAGCCTTAGGTGCACTGGATGGTACACATAGGTGCTTTGATACCATATATTCCCAGAGTGTGGCAATGGCTGGATCTAGGCTACAGGAAAGCTTATCTTTGTGGAGGTAAAAAGTATCTTTTTTGACACTCCTCAAAACTTTTTGAAAAGAGCATGGTTAAATTTGCCTTCACTACTCGGGAAATAATATCCTTAAGGTTGTTTTGGCGAGCTTATTTACTTGCTTTCCTAGGTGCTTTGGGACAGTGTTTCTTAACATGCTAGCATACTGGTTTTCCCAAGTGATGCCTGCCTTGCTGAGCGCTGCAGTTTGTCCAGGGTCCGCTATGGAGGACTTTTTATTTCTCCTCATTGTTCAGCATGTAGCTTATAACTCATAGACCAAACAAAGCAATATCTCATGCCCCATGCAGCAGGGCTGTGTCTTGTCTCTTCTCATAGTTTTAAAATATATCTGAACAGTCCCAACACATAAAGAAGTCTTCTTGCCATGTTAGTGTGTTACTGGATGGTGGCGACCAAAGGAAAGGACAGATGCCTTATTGTGTCACAGGCTTTATGTTTCTTCTAACTCTGTACTCCTGTCTGGATCAGCGTTTTGCTGGTAACATTTCTTAATACTTCCCAGCATAACGCTCCTCTGCGCAGCTTGCAGAGCACACCAGAATCCTGCTGCCAAGGACGCAGCTCCCAAATAAGAGAAACAAACAACAGAGAGGGGGGAAAGAAAAAGGGAAAATAGTCCTACAGGTTTAGGCACGAGGAGCAAGTTGGAAATACAGTGGTGGGAAAAAGAAAAGACTGGGGATTTTAAAGCCCCTGTCAAGGTAGGACAAGGAAATACCCAAGACCTCATCGGCTGGGAGAGAACAGAAGATATTGGTGTGTGTTAGGGAGAAGATGGAAACAATGAGCAGATTTTCACATGGGAAAAATACTTGGAGAGACAGATCTTTTGCCTGGTCCCAGTGTGTTGAGGGGAGGTGACTGAAGGAGATGGCCAAGACAGTAGAACAAAGATCCTGCAGTGAACGTGGATGGAGAAAAGGAGAGACAGTGGGAAGAGCAGAGGGAAGCGGGAGAGGGAGTGTAGCGGGGACCCAAGTGCCTGGTGCCGGGGCTGTGTGGGCGCTGGGGCAGCCGGGGCTGTGCCCCTCTGCCCCTCCTTGCCTGCACACCCTGTTCTGCAGGCACCCATTGCCAGAGGGGAACAGCTTCCAGTCGCGGAGAGCAGAACTCCGCTTCTTCCTTCAGCACAGGCTTATCCGCATCTTTCTGGCTGGCTGTCACCTGCTGCACACCACAGCCTTCCCAGGCCAGAATTTCCTACGCAGGAAGGGAAGTGGGGCCCTCTTTTTGAGTGCATGATCCTCATGTCGTTTGTAAAATTCCTCTAAAGTGGTTTGGGGTATTTAGTTCCCTTTGTGTAAGTGGAAACTCCAAATTCTCTCATGTGACCTCATCTGGATTACTGAAGGGTCATCAGCAGGGCTGACACCAGCACACAGCTTGTTCAGAGCTGACAAATTGGCTTTGTGCAGCACCAGGGGAAGTGATTCACTTCAGCACAGGGCTTCACGGGTTGTTTTTCTTCAGACTCAGAAGAATGATGTGTCCCCAAACCTGGGATCTTCCCCTGGGCAGTGTTGTTCATGTAGGCACTGGCTCCTGTGCTCCATGCCCCTTGGCCCTGCTCCCCGTACCTGGTCTATACCCCTGTACTCATCTCCTTTGACTTTCCAAGCTGCTGCTGTTCCCGTTCACTGGCAGTCTCCTTTTCGGGCTCCCTGCGCATGGGTTTTTCCACAGATGCTTTACACACTCTTTTTCTCTTTCTCATCTTCTCTGAATTCCTTTTCCTGTTTGTTTTCCTCTCTCCCAGCCACTTCTCTTGTCTGGAACATCCTTATCGCACTTCTCTCCCTCTCACTGATCCCTCTCTCCCTGCCCTGAGGCTTTGTGTTCTGTTTTCATTCTCACCAGATCTAGTTTTGATCCTTTTTGCTCTGGGTCTGTTTTGCTGCTTCCTGCCCCACTGGGCAGTGCCAGCAGGAATATCAGTAAGGGTGCAGGTGAGGCAAGTCCCAGCTCTGATTTTGGGACCCATTTCTAGAGAGGTATTCCTGCATAAGGAGGAGTCTTTTCCAGCTCTGAAGATGCCATGCACACAAGAGGGGTGCAGTAATTACTGTCCCCACCTTCCCCCAAAACTTGTAGCAGCCAAATTGAGTGGATTTTTACTGAGTAACAAAAGGTGCCCTTGGGTAAACATCAGATTTAAGATTTCTGCTGCAAAGCATAGAGGTGACGCAGTTGTCACAGAAAAGGCTGACTGAATCGGTGGCTGTTGCTCGTCTGGTTCTCAGAAGCAGCCTAACCACTTTGACTTGCTTAAACCAAGGTAAGCATGTGTGGCCTTGAAAGCTTCAGCCCAAGAAGCTGAAGTTGGCGGTTACAAGCAGATGAACAGCCAGGTCCTGCAGTGGGGGCTGTTCAGACCCAGAGCTCTGCGGGCACAGGCTCTCAGAGGCTGCTTTTTTCTGGGAGATTTACAAGGTGTCTTAGAGTTTGCTTGCTGTGTTTTTAGGCGTTTGAGAGTACCCTGAAGTCCTGGGAGGACAAACAGAAGTGTGAGTTGTCCCGACCCTCCTCTTTCTCTCTGCAACCAGAGATCATGTCTGAAGAAGAGTCCACCCAGATCAACCGCTTTGGCCAGGCTGCAGGTGCTCTGATCCACAGGTGGGACTCCATTTCCTTTTCGTGGACAGAGCCCTCCGTGGGTGCCTCGAGTCCTTGTCCTGCTCCCTGCTCCTGCTGAAGTTTCTCCTCAGCCTGGCGCGCTGCAGAGCTGGTCCCCGTCTCTGAGAGCGGCGTTCTGTCGCTGTGCACTGCCCCAGCTGCGTCAAGCTGTCTGTCTGAAGTCAGACAAACTTTTGTAGGTCATTCGTGGCTTTTAGTTCAACTTCCATGAGCAAACGAGGATCCTTTAATCTATAAAGATTAATAGCTTTGGACATCAGTGGGTTTTATCAGGAATGCAGTCACTGGGACCTGTAAACTCAGATGACAAGTTAGAGACTTTTAACCCTGATGCCCAGCAGAGATTTGTGAAATAAACCACTGTGTGCTCATCTGCTCATCGTTTATCTGGGCGTCTTGCCTTTAAGAGGAAATGCCCAGATTCACATCAAGAAAGCGTTCATTGAACTGCTGTGGGAGCTGCTTTCGGATCACAGTGGTCGTACTCGAGTTTCTAGGTCCAATTTTAAACTGACCCCCAGGCACGTGCAGAACTGCAGCGAGCACTGGAGTGGTCGGTGGGAGGTCTGCGTGCTTTGCTGGCGCGTGCTCACTGTGGCAGGCAGAACAGCCCTGCTTTGCTGACTGCTGTGCTCCCCCCTGCCCTCACCCTGCTCTTGGCACGCACGTGGGTGTGGAAAGGTTCACTGCAGAGAGATCTCTTCCCTTGAGCATCTGCTGACCTAATCTGTAATTCTCTCTTTAGCATTCGGGAAATAGCACAGTCCTACCAGGACATGGAACAGGAGCTTGCCCATGCTGTCAATGCCAGCTCCAAGTCTATGGACAAAGTCTACGCTAAATCCAAGTCTACAGAGGTATTTCACTCACTTGGCATCTCTCGTTTTGTTCTTGTGCCACCACTCTTGGTTCTCCTTTCTGATTGACTAGTAGTAGGCCTTGCTTCTCTAAGACCTTGGCCTTGTTACTGCCCAGACCTCTGCATTCCTGGGCTTTATTTATGCACGTGTTGCTTCTCCACAGGGTCTGAACTGCAGCCTCGTTGTAGAGATGGTGAACAATGTGAAAGCCCTGCATAATGAGACAGAGCTGCTGCTGGCAGGCAAGATGGCTCTGGTAAGAAGCACAGAGGGGGAGTGAAGCAGCCCCTTGCTTCCTCTCTTCTGCTGTGACCTTGGCAAGCGACATCTTACTGGTCTTGGTCGTCTTTGTCTTCACAACAAATCAGTTTAAATGTTACCGTTCGGGGAACTAGGATGGGTTGGCTGGTGTTGCTGCGCAAGTGTGATGGCCTGTCAAGCAGTTTGCTCAGAGTTGGGGCTCAGAAAATGTGAGTTTAACATGGTGATGTCTGGGTAGAGGGCCTATCGTGCACGTCCTTTTTCAAAGGACGAGCTGCTTTGTTCGCTAGGAATTTCCAAGCAGGGGCCTCCCTGTGTGTTCCACCGTGTGTTTTTTAACTCTGCTTTGTTTCCATTTCTGCAATTTCAGCAACTGGATCCCCCACAGAAAGAGCAGCTCCAAACAGCCCTGGCAGACATGGACCTCCAGCTAAGGAAGCTGGCAGACATCCCTTGGCTGTGGCAGCTCATGGAGCCCTGTGATGAGGAGGTGAGGAAGGCCAAAGCTCTATTTCCTTAGCTCTTCTCTTTTTTTGCTAGCTGGCTGTGAGTATTTCACTTCCTGTGAATATGCAGCAGATGTTAGAAAAATTCGTTAAGAAGGAAACTCAACTCCCTGGGGCTAAAGAAAGCAATTTCCTGCTTAGGTCCCTTGACTGACGTGGGATCAACTTTCTCCCTCTATTTCCTTCCCCATCTTGATCCGAAGAGTTTAGGTATTTTTTTCCTCTCTTACAAGGTCGTGGAGCTAAATGAGAGGGTACTTGCTGCTTTTGGGCTGTTGCAGTGAAGTGGTGTTTGGTGACAGCCTTTTCCCTTGTGTTCTTGCAGAACCAGATGCTGGATTATTCGAAACGCAGCCGCAGTGGCAAATTTCGGCTGGTGACCAAGTTTAAAAAGGAGAAGAACAACAAAAATAAGGAGACTCATAGTAGCATGGGATTGCCGGGTACCAAGCCTGCTCATTCCCGGTGTCTCTGTTCATCACCCCAGTGTGGTCACACCACCACCCGTTCTCCGTCTGGCTGTCTGTTCCCTCACATGTTCTGTCCCTCTTCTGTGTCCATTGCATCTGCCTTTTCTCGGAGGTCTAGTCTGTCTTTTTCACATGGCAAAGTAGCTTATTGCTCTGTTTTGTCTGAGTCAAGATCCCCAGCACTAAGCAGCTGTTCCTGAGCAGAAACAGGAGGCACCCTCTGAATGATCCCACCGATAACTGGATGTTTTCTGGGATATCGTAGGGGGTGCTTAGGGAAGTGAGTTAGAGGATTCTGATCTTTCAGGTATACATACGACTGTGGGGCCCAAGTCCGCATAACTCCAATCTCTTCACTGCTCATACTGTGTGATATGGTTAATGATATTTTTCTCATTGATTCACCCTCAGGCTTTAATCAAGTTTCATATCTAATTGGCTGGGGATCAGCATCATCACAGGTGCACCCTGACCTTTAATCCTACCGGTCAGTAAATAAAAACTGGCCGTCAATCAACAAATTGCCAGTGATATCAAGACACTTTCTCTCCAACTGGGTTGGTTGATTTTTGGTTTATATTCTATTTATGAAGCCTTTCTGCTTCTAAAATTCAGAGGTACTCGCTGTTCTGTGGGCTCCTGGGTCCTGTCCTCTGCCATAGAGCTGTGGATACAGTCTCCTCCTGTCTCACTCATTGACGCTCACTTACCGCCTCCCAGAACCTGGAACCTTATTTTTCTCTTATTTAGAGGCTGAGCAAGAAGCTGACACTTTTCCTCTCTCCTGTGGATTTCAGGAGGAGAGAGTGCCGTTTTGCCTGCCGAGCACAAGTTTTTGTACAGAAGGGCAAACTAACACATGCTTGTTCCTAGAGGAGTATTTTATGACTCTGTGTTGTCACACAAACTTACTGAGTATATCCAAGCCCGTCCAAGCAAGCATGCTTAGCCCCAGAATCAGTGCAGCTAGCCTCTGTTTAAGAGAAAAGAAAAAACTCAATCTGTCTTTCTTCCTTTGAGACTGTAGGCTGTGTCCCCGGTCCTTGGCCTCCCTTTGGTTTGAGGTTGTGGTGCTGCTTGCCCTCCCTCTGTGGCACTTAGTGCTGCTGGTGTCCTCATCTCGCTCTGTCTCCTCTGGGGTTCTGGGTACTCAATGCACTCCTGCTTTTCCATCTCTAACAGTTCACCTGTGGGGAACGGAGGAGGTTGCGGCCTGGCTTGAGCATCTCAGTCTGTGTGAGTATAAGGATATCTTCATCCGGCATGACGTCCGGGGCTCTGAGCTCCTGCACCTCGAACGGAGGGATCTCAAGGTACTTTCACCATCAGCTCATCAGAACTAGCCAGCTGCATCTGCATGACCTTCTGTGCTGAATGTGCTTGGAAGTGGTCTGCCACTGCTCATCCCACGTGCCTTGGCCACATGAATGAGTTCATTGCCGCCTCGTTTTATTTAATCACCATTTCATATCACCTGATGTTTAATGGCAGGGAGGTAGAACAGGTAGTTTGAGAGACTGGCTGTGAGCTCAGCCGCAGCTTCTCGGAGCTGTAAAACAGTCCAGCACTTGAGAGGCTTCGACTTGAATGCTGGAATGGAAGTTTTCAACTTCTCGACTCACATACCATCTTTGCAAAATGTGCTTGGTCTTGTGTTACACCGGACACTGGACAAAAAGATCCATTTTTGTTAAAAGAACAAATGATCATGGTCTTAGATGAGGCTGTTAGATGGAGAGAACCTTTGGAAGTAATAACAATATTACTCAGCTCTTCATCTCTTCGTTGAGAGATACTCGCTGCAGAGGAATATGAAAAACCCTGGCTCTTTGCATGCACGAGAATTGTGTTCATTCCAGTGACTTGCACATAACAAAAGAAAATCATTGTGTCTTGGTGTGTAGCATTCATTGAATGCTTCTTGGATCTTCCTTTGTCACTTGGACCAGCTTCCCGTTCTGCGTGTCACTGTTGTCTGTGTAGCAGATTCCTCTGCATGTTGTCCAGCCACAGCGTGTGGTGTGTTGCATGGTGCCCGAGTGTTCCTACATGCAGTGATGTGACCAGTGACAGGCTGGTCTGCATGTGTTTGGCTACCAGCTTTGGTCCTTGTGATCTTTGTTCCTTCTCTTCTTCTGCTTTGGCCTTTAACGGTCAAAGCAGTTTGCATTTCTGGCTGCTGGTCTGCAGTTGCTTCTTGCCATTGCTTTGTACCTGCTCCTCATGTGCCTGTTCATTACGCTGTCGTGCTCAGATAGATTTTTGACACGTGGTTTGAGGTCGCATATATAACCATCAGATCTGTTATGTTTTTGAGTGGTTCCTCCTCTCATAACTAGCTGCATAGTGTGAAACTACTGCTGGGTGACCTGGCAATTTCTTTTCCCCCTTCCTCCTAAGGTAGGATTTTCTCCTTTCTTGCAGGACCTGGGTGTGACCAAAGTGGGTCACATGAAGAGGATACTGCACGGGATCAAGGAGCTGAGCCGGAATACTCCTGCCAGCGAGGTTTAGCCTCTGTTTTCACAGCCTGTGTCTACCATTCCCCCTAACTGCACAGCAGTCACCTCACGGAGCAGATGTGCTCACAACTGTGTCTCTCGAGCAGCGCGAGCGGCTGCTCAGAGCTCATATCAACCAAGCGTGGTGCTACCTTTACCTGTGGGGTACAGCTGCATCCAGGGGAGAGGAGCCTCGTCCGCGGAGCCTCCCGGAGGAGACCTCGCTCCGAAGAGCCCAGCGCTTGTGCGTGGGAAGGGCTGCTTCCGCCGACACTGTTGGACTCCTGAGAATTGCAACACAGCTACCTTTGCTGGATAATTGCGTCGCAGTGGAATTATTCAGTGCAAAAGATACATGGGCCAGTCTTAGTTCAGGAGCATCTGGCAGTCTTTCAAACCCCAAACTTTCTCACTCAGCTGTATGTCACACCTGTATCTTAGAGCAGTGGAGGGGGACAGAGCTTGTCCTTGTGTCTTACCGCAAGCCCCTCCTTCACACACCTGGGGTTGTGCATGGTTTGCATCAGAAAGTCAAAGCCCATGCAGACCTCCTCGTGCCAGTGAGTACCCGCGGTTCTCCCTCACTTCTGCCTTGCAACAAACAATGCACATGCTTAAAACAGGCTTTTGGCCCAGCCTTGCCACCTTCTGCTGGGCCCAGCTCTCCTCGTTCAGCCAGTGGCAATGGTACAGTCTCAATTTTCAGGCATTACAAACAACTGTTGAGAAATGGTAAGAAACGTCAAAATTCTGGAAAGCCAGAAAATTACAGAAAATAAGCCCTGACCTTCCCCCTTCTGAATTTATCTTCAGGAAATGACAGGACAGCGAGAGGAAGGCTTAACTAGCTCTTTGGGCCTTCCAAGAAGTGCAGAGTTACAAAGTGAGCTATGGGGCACCTCTCTGCCAGCGGAGAGGGAAGCAGCATGACTGGCAGTGGCAGGAGCGCCTCGCTGTCCATTCTGTGCCCTCATGGTGGCCACAGACGACCAAACTGTTTCTGTGCCTCAGCTCGTAGTGCAGAGAATTGCTTTGGCCGCAAGTGATGCAGTCTGACTGGTCATGGCATCTTCCCCTTGCCTGGGTTCTTGCTGCCTTTCCCTCTTGCTTCTCTCTCTGCTGCTGCCTTGCTCCTTCACTCCAAGGCAGAGACCAGAAAGTCTGGGTGGCTCCGTCCTCCCCCAGGAGAAGCATCAAGCCCTGTAGAAGGTCAGGGTTCCTGCAGGGAGGATTGTAGAAGGGAGGGAGCAGATGAGCATCCTCATGAAAATGGGTGGTTCGTGGTGGTTCATGGCCTTTGCCCGCAGCAGCGGAGTGTGGGAAATCAGTGCCTCTGCACCAGAGTTCCTGGCGGCCTTCGGCCTCACACCGTGTTGCCTGCCCGTGCTGCGCCGCTGCAGGGCCCGGGGACGGGCGTGCACCTCTCCATTGGCCTCTAGCATTCAGCAGAGAGGGGGTGCAGGGGCCTTCAGTGCTGTAACGCTTGGAGAGACAGCAGGAGTGTCTCGTTACTTGGTGGTTTGTATGTTTTTATTTTTTTAATGGTTATTACACGGTGCCAGACACGGCACTTGTCTGGCTGGGCATGCAGACAGAGAACTGGCTGTGTACGCAGTGACAGAAAACTTAGGTTCCTGAGGGCATCCTTTTGTCTCTTATTGTAGGATTTGCCAAGTTGACAGCAACTCTGTAGTCTGACAACAGTCAAGGTATTTTGCATAAAGACTCATCCCTCAAGATTTTGGGGTTTCATCCTCAGCAAATTGAGGACCCCATTGCCCTCCTGAAGATTTTCCCGAGGATTGTTCCGATTCTCCCTCTCCGTTGCCGTTCAGCCGTGTGCCCCTTAGCCAGGCAGCTCCCAGCGTTGGTCGTGAGCAGTGAACAGAAGCCCCACGTGTTTGATTTGCCTAGCAAATATTCGGGTAGAAATACTGTGGGGAGTGAGCAAGAAAAAGGCTCAGCTTTGCCCTAAGTTTGCTCCTTCTTACCTGTACCTTAGCAGTTGCTTCCGTGGCCGTATTCCGTATTGGTTTTAAGCGCAGCCCGCCTTTCTGTGTTGAATTCCTGGGGTGTTGAGCAAGTAAGAGTCGTAGATGCGTTTCGGCGTGCGTTTGTGGCGGCAGCGTGTGCACGCGCGTGAGGAGCGGCCTGCCCACGGAGAGCTGCGGCCTCGGCCCCCGCCGGGGCCCGGGATCCAGAGAGCCCTGCAGCCACACGTTCCTTAATCCAAGCCATATCCGAGGAGGCCTGCGGGCTGTTAGCCATCTGCCAGAGGGGATGATTTCTGCACAGACCGATCTTCATTTCTCTTACAGCCTGCCTTGGTGTGTTCGCAGCCTTCTTTGTGTGCGTGCACGTTTTATCAAAACATTTGCAGGCAGTACATTTCCATCTGGCACCTCCTAAAGGCAGGAGGGAAGCTCCACCTTCTCTTCAGAGCTAGAAAGTGGGATCTACATTTAACCTGAGTGCCTTTGAATCTGTGTTAAGGTTTCTATCCAACAAAAGGGTCGTAGCTCCCTGTGTCTTCCTGGGAGGAGTGCAGGTGTCTGCTGCACAGATCTCATTTCTGGCCAGCGTCAGCGAGCAGCCGGATTTGACTCCTGGCCCTGTTCCGAGTTGCTCGCCTGGTTCCTGGGAGCTCTTGGTGGGAGAGAAACTTGAGATAAACAGCGGGAGAGGGAAATACCTGCTGCTGCTTTGCCGAAAAGCGGAGGCTGTCCCGCAGCCTCAGGTAAAGGCCTGGCTCGAGAGGAGCTGGAGCTGCCTGTGCGCTCCGGCCCTCGCCGCTCCTCGCTCCGGGGAAGCCTCGGCCTCCTGCTGCCCCCTTGGCCCTGGCAGCTGCCCCACACAGCACTGGGGTCCAGTGTGGTGTTCCTGGGATGGGCCTCAAGCGGCCCCGCGTCCCAGCCGTGTCTTACTGTTGTTAAACGTGTGCATACTAGCTATGAGAATGAGAGAAGGACTGTTTACACTTCATATTTTGTATCTAAAGATGTGCGTACTGTAGAAACTAAGAAAAAAAAAGGAGGAAAGGATGAAAAATGATGTTTTTGTACAGGTGTCGGCAGTGACTGCATGTTTGTATCATCGTCCACCAACTGTTGTTCCTCAGGGGTGTCCCCGCCATTCCTGTGATCCGCCAAAAGCATAGGGAAGCATCTGAATCCCTGTACAGTCTTGGGAAGAAGGTTTTGTGCCTTAAAAATGGGACCTGCTTCCCTCCTATTTATTGTGTTAATTTATACCGTGATTACCATGGAAATGTCTCTTGTATTTTTTTGTACATACTTTTCCCGTCGGTTGTTGTAAATACCATTTTCTTGTATATAAAGTGGCCCGTGTTTCTGAGCTTCCAGTCGGGCCTCCGTGTTGGGATGCGCCTGCGTGGCGGGCGGCCGTGCTGGGAGCCAGCCCATAATAAAGCCAGTGCTGTGACCAGCGCCTCCGTGTCGCTTGCTTCACGGCTCGGGAGCCGGCCAGAGCCCTTGGGGAGGCGATGGAATGATAAAGGTGACGGTGGACAGAGTCTCCAGTGCTTCCCATCGGGTTAGTTGGCGTTGGGGGTACGTGGCATAGGTCACTTTTTGTAGCTGTGTCTCTGCAGGGAGCAAGGGTGTTTCCCGACCCGTGGGAGAAAGGATTTTTCCCACAAGATAGAAATCGACTGCTGCAAAATGACCCCTGCACCCTTGAAACGTGTGGAGGTCTGGAGGTGCTGGGCTGTGCAGGCTGGGGACCTGCGGATGGGAGCAGTGCTCTCCCAAGGGGGGAACTACAAACATTCAGACAACTGCTTTTAAACGTAGAGCAAAGAAAGAAACACCAAAGAGAAGATCTTGTTCTTCCTCTGAGGCAGGTAATTATCTTAATTTTGCTCTTTGTTCATTTAGGTGGCAGAAGCCACAAGGAAGCAGCCCTCTGTGCCACTTGGTGTCTCATTGCTGGGAGGGCAAGAGCTGCTGCTCAGGCTCCATCCTCTTGCTCTGGCTGATACAGGGAAGGGATTTTTGCTGCCAGGGTCTTCCAGGGCACTTGGAAGGGGCACTCTTTTGTCTTGCTTTTTAATGTCTTTTGGTCCGTTTGTTTTTAACGTGAAACCTCAGGAGAGTGAAGCAGTCGAGGAGAGCCGCTGCGGCGGGATGGAGGTGAGCAAGGAGGAGCCCCGTCATCCCTGCCGGGAAAGCAGCATCACACCGAGGAGGTCAGTCCCTGTCTGCTGGTGCTGAGTGCCTGTCAGGGATGCTCCGAGGTGGAATGAGGAGCTTCTGAGGCTGGAAAAAGTGCTCAAAAATACATTGCGGATCTCTAGAAACGTCTGTCTGAAGAGTTGAAGCATTGGGCTGACTCCCCGAGTGCCCTGTTATGTTGTACGTCTTAACTGGCCGCCGAAGAAAAGAAATGGGGGAATTTGCACCTGGCCTGAAAGCTCCGGTGTAAAGAGGAGGCCTCTGCTGCCTGATGGAAGGAGCTGAAGTTTTAAATTTGATTTTTGAAAAGTTACATTTTAAGTTGCAGTTTAAATGTGGAAAAGGGGAACAATTGAGCTCTACTGGCCACACACTGAAGGCTAGGAGCATCTTTGAGAGATGTTTCTAGAAGGCTTCCCTCGGGGACAGGAAAAAGACAAAACTTTTAGTTTTTTTATAGGTAGTCGAAGTGAGAAAAATAAACTAGAGTCCACTATGCTCTTTGCAGGCCAGATTGTAAGGAGGGATATCTTTAAGCTGTGAAATTTGAAAGCTCTTTGATGCTTTTTTTGCTTTATGGAGATGTTCTGCTTTGATTGCCAGTGCCTGTTTGTAATGCTGTGAACCACAGCTCTGCATAGAGTTAATTAAAAGGATTTGGAGCTTCCTCTCCTGCCAAGCTTAGGAACTTGCTCGGTTTGTTCCTCTTTGAGGATTTTTCTGAGAGAAAAAGGTATTCTTTTAATGAAAGTGAACTTCGAAAGCAGTGAGCCTGCTCACATGATTCAGATTCACACTGTTCCCTGGCAAGCAAGGTTTGGTACAGATCTTTAAGTATCCTGGAGTATCTTTTCTTGAATCCCTTGCTTCTGGAGTCATAGGTTTCTGTGGGAACATAGGTGTTTCCTTTTAAATGACTATTTCCTCACTGGGAGCAGGAGAAAGCGAGACTTCAAAGACCCTCAAAATACAAGGGCTGGTGAAGAACTCGATTCATTCTCCCTGACTATTAGTATAGCTTTTCAGAAGAATGCACAGGGATGCCATCATTTTCTAAACATTTCAGTTGGCCGTTGACGTGCCTGGTCTGAATTTCCAGCCCGCACCAAGTCTTGGAAACAAATATTATTTGTTTGTGTATTCAGAGGCGGTGGGCAGCACGGCACTCCTGCTAGACCCCCGGCCAGGCTTGGGGGAGAGCCCGTGGGAGCTTTGCACAAGCAAAGCTCTCCTCGGGAGGTGCCAGCGGATGGAGCTGCGGTCCCAGGTACCATCGATTCCCACGAGGGACCCCAGTGGACACGCGATTGCACAGGTAACGTGAGCGGAGTCGGGCGCTGTACCGGCTACGGATGTGCCCCTGGGAGGGCTGCGTTCAAAAAGGCAACACACAGGTTTGTACCGTTCCTGAGATGTGAAGATTTCAGAAATATTGCGTATTTCCCGTAAAAAACATTACTGTTCCAAATTCAAGTAGAGGATTTCACATTAACGTGAGATGATCCAGAACACCAAAAGCTGTTGCTGCTGGTGCAGGCTCCTCGCCCTGCCTCCTCACCACAGGTGTTCATGGAGGAAATCTGCTTGTGTGGATGGAGGAGGCTTAGTTGCATTGCTTGTTTTGTGGTGCAAGCTTTAAGGAGAAAATAAAGTGGAAGGACTTTAAAAAATAACAATCTGAGTCTCTCTGAGGTGTCTGAGTGCTGTGAGAAGACAGGGGGATCTCAGAGACCTCAGCACTGATGTGGTTACACTTACAAACTGGGTGTTTCCATTGCTCTTTGTCAGGAAATCAAAAGCCAAAAATACAGATTTGCAAAAGCCGGAGCAGATGCCTCCGCTGTGTTGCTGCTCCTGCAGGCAGTTGTCAGGCTCCCCTGCGCACTGTTTGCTTAAAAGGAAAGCATTTCATGTCACTCCAGAGAGTAAATATCTGAAGTTATGGATTAACTAACTTCCAGCACAGCTAATGGCGGAAGAATAGATCAACCTGCCTCACACTGAATAAAGCAGTAAGTGCTTCAAAAGAATCATATCCTTCAGCATTTCAAAGCCCAAATTTATCTAACGAAGCCTAAAGCTTGTCAAAGGCGTCTGGGGAGCAGGGGAGGATGTTGGGGCAGACCAGCAACGTTCTGGCAGGGCTGCTGAAGGGATGAAGGGCTTGGCCGAGCAGGCTGGAGGGCCTCTAATGAGCAGCTGCTTTGGAGCTGAAATGGAGGAGGAAGTCAAGGCACCCGAGCGCTCATCGAGGGGGGCTGCGCTCAGGTCCTAGCTGGCCCGTGTGAGCAGAAGCTGTTTCCAGCAAGGCACTCACATTCATGCCTGTCTTTTCTTCCTTAGGTGGCTCCTGCTGCAGAATGTGGAAGCTCATCAGCATGGGGGTGCTGCTGGCAGCCTGCTCTTCACCAGCGAATGGTGGCTCAAGTAAGTTGCTGGTTTCGGAGGCAGCCTTCACCCTCTTCAGTTGCTGCCAGAGCATTGGGTTTGCTGTCAGCGGCAGGGAGCGGGTTGGTCACTCCTGCTCGTCGGGGTTGGATTCCTCCCTCCCTGGCAGCGTTTTACGCAGGGTGCTGAGCGCCATGGCTGCTGGCCCTTGCCGTGGTGAGCACCGTGAGCTGTCCAGGCAGGAGCACGGCAGAGCTGGGGCTGGGGGCCTCCCTCCAGGCAGGAGCCCTGCTCTCGAGGCCGGAGCCCGCGGTACACGCGGCTTCATGGCTCTTTGCAGAGGGCAGCCAGCAGGCCGGGGGGTCGGCGGGCTCTGTGCACTGCCTTGGGCAGGAGGGCACCTCACAGCCACCCCTGGAGCAGACCCGCCGCACAGGCGGTGCCGGCATCCAGCAGTACCCTTAGCACCACGTGAGGGTGCCAGGCTAGCATGCCGGGCATGGGACAGGAGCATAAATTCCAACTTCTATAGTACCAGCTTAGGGAGAAATGCATGTGGACACAAGGCAGAGCCCAGGCCTTTGGCAGAGGTACAGTGCTGCTGTTAGCCATCATGTAGAGCCCAAGGAATTCTGCTAGCACCAATTTAAAATGCCTTTGGAAAACAAGTCACTGCCTACTTGCCGAGTTTGTCTATTCCAGCTGTGTCCACGATGACTTCTTGGTGGCACTGAGGTGGCTCTGGAGCATCTCTCACCTCGTTTTAGCAGTGCTGCCCTCAGGCCTTGGCATCGCTGGAAAACAGGCAGCAGGTTACCCCAGCAATGCTGCACTCGCTCACAGAAAAGGTCCAAAGTGCCAGAGCATCAGTCCATGCCCGGCACCTCCAAGGGTTCCCTGCTTGTGCTCTCATGCTTTTGCCTCTAGTATTTTACAGCGACAAAGATGCAAACAGAGTCCTGAAAATCCAGAAGCGGGCGAATTCGTTTTTGGAAGAGCTCAAGCCAGGCTCTCTGGAACGTGAGTGCAAAGAGGAACAGTGTGACTTCGAGGAAGCCAGTGAGATATATGAAACCAGAGAAGCAACAGTAAGTTTTTTCTGTAGGGATTAACCTGACACTTAACCAGTCACTTGTTTGTTTTCTTAAAGTATTGCCCTGCAGGGCGTAGGAGAGCTCACTGTCAGTGCTGAACACGCATCGCCCCTGACCCTTAAGGTATAGGTGTGGTTTTGGAAGTCACTGTGTTACAGCAGTTGTCACGTTGCCGCCTGTTCTCGAGCCACAGTGCTTGGTTGCTCACGTACACCCTGCCAGATCCAGTCGTGAGATTTAGGTCCCAGCCAGGTAATCTCAATCCCTGCTTGATTTTTCTTGCCACAGCTGAATTTTTTACAGTCTTTTGCCACTCTTGTCCGCTCCCCTGCTCTGGCCGCCTTTCAGTGCATCTGCACTATCTCACACCAGTGCCTGACAAGTGTTTCTGCTCATCATTAGCTCTTCCTCCCTCCTCCAAACCTCACCTCAACCAGACGCTAAATTTATCTTCAGCATCGCTGGTTCCTGCACCTTTTCCCCTCCGCTTGACATGGTAGCTTGGGCTTGCTCTTAGCGCCCTGCTGTTGCATTAAGTGCAGTAAACACTGCACCAGGCCCACCGTGCTGTCCCTCAGAGCCCAGACCTCTGTCACAGCCTTCACAGTCCCTGTGTGTTGCCTGACTGGAGCTTTGTGCTCCTCGAGAGAGGTGTTGCCCCTGGGGCAGTGCCAGGGAGGCAGCGAGAGGCGTTGGTGAGCGGCGGTGCTGCCGAGCCTGGGCAGCGCCGCGGGGTCCGTGCGGGGCAGGCGGTGCTGGGAACACGTGAGCTTGGGCCCTGGCCAGGCCTGCTGCCTTGCAGCGCCCCGCACGACACCGGCAAGAAGAGGAGTCCCGTCCTGGTGACCCGAGTGCTGGGCGGTGTTGGCCACGACCACGGTACGCTGCAGATCACTTCTTGTGAAAAGCGCTTTTAGCCTAATGTCGGTTTTGTTTCTCCACAGCTGGAGTTCTGGAGCAAATACGTAGGTAAGTAAAAAGTGCGTTTCCTGTGTTTCCTCGTGGGTAACTCATGTTCTGCTGTGATGTACTGCACGCTGATTCAAATTCTCCTTTCTTTAGTGGGGTTTGCAAAGCACGTCTTTCGGTCCCATCCCATCCACAGTGCCCCCAAATCTCCAGCTGCCTCTGTGCCTCTCATCACTCATCTCCCTGCCATTAGACCACTGCTCAGAGGCGATGGCTGATGGGCCGGCCGTGCCTGGCAGGGTCCAGAGCAAAGGCCCCACTTTGACCCGTAGGCCCCCATAACTTGTCTTTGCCTCGTCTGCCTCATCTGCTCTTTCTTTCCCTTCTATTCCATACACTTGGGGGCCCCAAGAAAGTGCTAGGTCCCTGGGCCAGCACCTCAGTTATCTCCATTTGGTGGCAGAAGGTCTGCCTAGGGCAAAGCCTGGGGAGGATCAGGTGTTGGTGCTCCTGCTGTTGGATTCCCAGTCTCCTCCTGGTGCTTTGGGGCTGCTGCAGGCTCCAGGCTCTGGGTTTTTCCTGCATCTCTTCCAGATGGAGATCAGTGTGAATCACAGCCGTGTTCCAATGGCACCTGCAAGGACAATATTGGGAAGTTTTCCTGCATCTGTAACAAAGGCTGGGAGGGAGATTTGTGCAATTATGGTAATGCTGTCTTTAATTTACTATAAAATAGTGTTATTAGTGGTAGGGATCTCGGGGTATAGAGAAAGACATTTGGGCAGTTCCCAGGATACTTGCTCTCATTTCTGATGGGATTTCTCTGCTTCCTCATGAGGTGGTAGAAGGGTTAATGTGTTTATCTAAAGCAAAATGAATGTTGTGTTGCCATGGGAAAGTGTGGAGATTTGAAACATCTCAGTTGTTTAGATATACCAGAAATAATACTGAAAAACAGAAATTTCAATAGTTTTAGACCTCTCAGTACAATGCATGATGATGAGGGGCCTTTTAACATCAGGGAATTAAAAACAAGCCCCTGCAAAGATGTGGTAGTTGCACTGTGACCGTTTCTTCCTCGAGGAGACACTGGCTCAGTGACGGGCATGGGTGACACCAGCTGCTGGCTCGCTCGCTCTCATGGCAAGGAGCATTTTCACCCTTCAGTCCATACCAACCTGGCAGGAATCCCTGTTTCTTCCTGGGACTTTTTGGCTTTCCAACTTGTCTTCTCTCTGTCTCGCTCTTCCCTGCTTTTCCGCAGTGGTCAAATACACCAACTGCTCCGTGGACAACGGGGGCTGTGAGCACTTCTGCTGGGAGGAGCCTGCGAGCCAGCGCCGCCGCTGCAGCTGCGCCTCGGGCTACCACCTGGCCAGCGACCACGCCATGTGCAAGCCCGTGGGTAAGGACAGGGTGGTGCGTGCTCCAGACGTGACAGAGCGTTAGTCAGGGTGAAATCAGGGCCTTTTGCACCGTTATTTACATGGCCCCTCCTGATAATTTTCAAAGCGCTGCGTGGGGAGTAACTGCACCGGGAGCATCCTGTGTTTCCCAGCTCCGCACCCGGTTTGGGCCATTAAGAACCCAACCTGCACCTCTGTTTACCTCCTGGAGTCATGTAGGGGGATCAGGAAAGTGCCTCCTCCACCGAGCAGCGAGGGGCTTCCATAAAGCCCCCAGTAATGCAGCTTAGTTTAGAGGGATGGGAGAAAAGCTTTTGGAAGCGTTTTGTTGTTGTAGTTGTTGTTACGTGACCCGGCCTTTGCTGGTTAACTGCTTTGCATCTTTCGTAGTGGAGTTCCCCTGTGGAAGAATGAAAACGGAGTACATTGAAGCCGAGGCTGGATTCAAAATTCGGCTCATTGGGGGGAAGCAAGGAAGAAAAGGAGACAGCCCTTGGCAGGTGAGGAGAGAAGGAGCTTTCATAACTAGGTATTTCCAGGACAGCTCTCCCTGCTCAGCTGCTCCAGGGAGGCTCCTAAATTACCAATAGTGGCATCACACAAAGCTAAGGTTCCCTTGGTTAGATTTTTCAAGAGTAACTTGGAAGTTGAAGTGCCAGATAAGGGCTTCATCCCTGCAGCTCAGGCAGCCTGCTGCGTGCTGCAGCTACCGTAGAGCAGGTAGGAGTTAAAGATAATCTTCCTGTCATTTCTTTGTGTCCTTAACAGCTTTATCTGTCCTAAGTTCAAGCTCGCAGGTTTAGTCAGCAGAATATGTCGTAGCTTCACAGAGCAAGTTGGGATGTCAGAGAGAAAGAGTCTGAGACCTTACAGAGTGTGACATGGAACTCGTGAGTGACCTCCCTTGCAAGGAATACTCATATCCCACTTTCCATAGAGATTTTCTGAATCCGTAGTGCTTTTGTCCCACTGAAGAACTTTAACCTCAGCAAATGTAACAGGTTTTGGTGCCTGATGCATTTAGTGTCTTTTGCAACCAGGAAGAAGAACATGTACCTTTGTGAGCATCACAGCCTTCCTGTGAGGTGAGATTTCTCTTTGCTCATTTCAGATTATGCTGCAAAACAACAAAGGGAAGTTTCTGTGTGGGGGCGTTCTCATCCATCCGTCCTGGGTGCTAACAGCAGCACACTGCACCGAAGCAGGAGAGGAGCTCAAAGTAAGACTTGGTATGGAAAAAAAAATCTGTTCCTTATTTTTAAAATACAACTCTTCCATTCTCAAGGTTTGTCATCTCAGGAGAAAGATCAGTAGGTTATAAAGGTTTAATCCTTTAGGATGTAGGAGGAGTTGTCTAGGTAGCATTTTAACATGCACTTTAGCCCAAATGAAAAAGTAGTAGTGAAACCATCTGATTGCACTCGAGCAGCTTTCTAATTCGTATGGGAGTGTGCCAGTGTCTTCTGAGCATTACGGCCTCTCTTGAAGGTGGAAAGATGGGAAATGTATGATTATCTGTGCTCTCAATTTCGGATTCTCAGCTAGGAAAGCTCTTATACATGTGTCTTTCTGCTAGCAAAAATACCTAAGGTCACCCCAATGGTAAAGAAACTCCTCCTGCCAAAGGGTGTGTTCAAGTCTTGAGCCCCAAAGGAGAAAGAAGCTGAAAATACATCAGCATCACAGGCCTCTTCCTACCTTAGATATATTTGAACATGTTTCCTTAAGAGAGTTGGTAGAGAGGAGGAGAGATGCCACAGAACAGCAACCCTGACGTGATCTGTAATGCAGCCAGTCCATCACCAGCACCTGCACCAGCACTGCTGCTCTTGAGCGTGACAAAACATGCATGGAGTGCATGCATGGACAAAACATGCACGACTCCTGGTCGACAGACAGAAATAATCAGTGCTGTGCTCAAATACAGCTCCTGTTGGTTTAGATTTTGTGACCTACCATGGGGGACATTAGCGGGGTAATAGCTGACCTGCTCTCTCTCTCTGCTGCAGTGGAAAGGCGGTCTCAGTAACTCTCAAGTCTCAGGGTTGTTTCACTTGTCCATACACACTTGTCGATGTGAAACCATCCGAGGCCACAGACGTTGAAGGGACGTAAGGATGGATGTATTTATGCCCATCCTCACTGCTCGACACAGAGCATCAGCAGAGCAGCTGCACTATTCCCTTGTGTTCTCTTAGGGCCAGATTAGCTAGTTTTTCTGTAGAGGGATTTCAAAGTAGGAGTAAAGGTGGTGGCTTGTAAATATGCACATGGACTACGCATACCCACAACACTCCTTGGAACCCTTCAGGTTACGAGTAACTTTGCTTCCTTCAGAGGGTTTGCTCATATTCCCTTTTCAGATTCGGTTGAGCCCTAAGAAGCAGGTGCAGTTTACTTGATAAAGGGTCTTGGAGTGGCTTGAGGGGGCAAAAGTAGCTGTAGAAGGCTGTGTTGATATCCTCCATGGTGCTTGATGTAACTCTGAATGGAGCTGCAAAGGGATGGACCTGCAGGTCACAAGGATGAAAATGCTGCCTTGAGGATGAGGATGGCCTCATACTGAGGATGGCCTCAGATCCCTCCAGCAGGCTCTTGTACTGCAGATGTTGGTGGAGATCTGTCCCATGTGGCAAGCTTTCACCTGGCAGAGCCAGACCTAAAGATCTGCAAGAAGGAAAGGAGGGCTGGCACCTGTTGAGAGAGTCTTGAACACCCCAAATGAAAACCATGTGAATAGAATAAAATAAAATAAAAGATGAAAAATTTCAAAGGCTGAAAAAGGGGGCGGCACTGAGAACCTTAGTTTGAGAAGGTTATTTTTTGGGCTGCGATTGAAACTCAGGAGAAACACACAAATGTGGAAAATACACGTAGTTATATTGAATGTACAGAAAAATTAGTAGTGTAAGGATGATGATTGAGAAGGAGGTGACCAGAACTCTGAAATGACTGAGAAAGGGAGTGCTCTTGACCGGGGGTCACACACGTGTCCTCTCGTGGAGCTGTTTGGAGGGAGGAACTTGAGCAGCAAGAGCTGCCGCCCCGACCTTGTCACCAGCCTGGAGAGTGCAGGGCCTCGCATGGAGATGAGGAGACGAGGCTCCGCCGGCCTCCGCGACCTCTCGGA
>JAVCKT010029509.1:26818-44754 GCA_032273925.1 Rhynchotus rufescens | reverse complement strand
GTGCATCAACCATGCCAAGCTGTGTTGTGGGCCCCTGCCTGCCCCTTGTCCTTGGTGCATCAACCATGCCAAGCTGTGTTGTGGGCCCCTGCCTGCCCCTTGTCCTTGGTGCATCAACCATGCCAAGCTGTCTTGTGGTGCCAGATGCTCCCCGAACAAGGATGAAGCCACAGCCAAGGTGACCTGTGCTGAAGGCACACGTCCTGGGATGGCCTGGCCACCATCACTGCAGAGACGCACTCCTGGCCTGCACGAGTGGCAGGATGTTGAGCGAGAATAACACTGCCTAGAAATGTATTAAAAGCCAATCTCCTCCTTTCTGATTTACATAAGAATTACATAATTGCTGTCATGTTTAAAGGATGTGCTTGTATGCAGTATATACTCTATACCGTAGGGCATCTGCAGTCCGTGCTGACACACTCCCCATTTTTCCACAGAATGATGTTGCCTGGGGAGCTCTGGGTTTGTGCAGTGCCAAAAGCTCATAAGTCCAAGCACACCCTGCACATGAGGTGGCCAGTGCTCTGAGTCTGGGACCTGAACAGCTCCACTTACTACCCGGACCACTGCATCTGTTCCGCTTGCTCATTTGTCATAAGCTGGAGCTAAAATGCCACATGTTGACGTGCAAGGGACAGCAAAACACAAGCCCATGACAGCACAAAACCATGAGGGATGTCATCAGCAGAGTTGGGTGTGAAAGGACCGCTCAGTGCGCTTGCTGATGCATCCAAGACTCATACAGAAAAGCCCAACTAAGAGTGTCCTTTTAGTGGGAATTAAATGCTGCTATGTAACAACAGTATCACCACAGCCATGGCTAAAAGACATTTTACATATAGAGCAGGGAAAAATAGATTATAGAATCATTATAGTTGGAAAAGACCTTCAAGATGGAGCAGGAAAAAATGCAGGGGAAAAAAAAAACATAAAGAAGCAGTGTCTTCAAGCACACTGATCCTTTTCTGGAAAAAAAAAAGAAAAAAAAAAAAAAGATTTTATTTGAGCCTCAGTTCCTGCCATGAAATGGCCGTTGAGAGCCAGTACTGCACTGCTGTCAGCTGCAAGCTGCATATCTGAGCGGATGCAAGCACTGCATCTGCAGAACCACTAACCTTCCCCTCTTCCTCCTCAGGAGCTTTTTTCTAAAAAGCCCACTTAGGGGACATGCTTGTTCTCAAGATCACTCGACTTGTCCTTTTTTGAACTAACTGCTCCCTTGTTGTAGAGGGATGGGTCATATTCCAGGGGCAGAGGGGGAGGCAAAGCCACTGCAGTACAATCAGAGTTGCAGTGGGAAGCTGCTGTAGACTGGGCAGCCAAGGAAGGATGATTTACTGACACAAGCTAAGCCAATATAAACACTTAAACTAATAGAGGTGCCTGTTCTATAGGAGATTGCACTGACTTAATTCAATTGTTTTGTAAACTGATTTTGTTAAATCAGAATAAAATCTGTGTTTAAACAAGCTCAAACAGTGTTTAAAAAGTCATTAATAAAATATATGATCATAAAACAAATACCTATTATCAAGGTATCCTTTTTGCTGACAAAGTATATCATTTTTTCCCTGTATTTCTTCTTCCCTCTGTTCTTTTCTTTTGAGGTTGTGCATTCTGCTAAGCTGTGACTATCGGTTTCTTTATGCACCGCATAAAAATAGTATTGTCTCCATCTAAAAATGTTTAAGTCCACCTCTAGTGTTTCTTGATGTTGTATAGCTAGAGCTAGAGAGAAGCTGTTTTTTTTTTTTAAGATCAAAAGTCCACAATAAGATTCAACCCAACCCTGTATTTTTAAACAGATTTTAAACAAAATAATTTATGCTGGATGCAGTTAGACTCCTTCTTTCATTCCTTCCAAAGTTACTGTTACAGTGAACCATTCTAGAAAGATGTTTCTACTTTTCTCATTTTCAGTGAAGTCACCTTTTTAAAACAAAAATTATCCAGTATTTTTAAATCTTATTTCAAAACCACCCAATTTAATTGTGTATAAAATTATTGGTTCGAAATTCCAAGACAGTCTCACAAATTCAGTCCAAATTCTCAAGTAACTTGTTTGCCATGCTTGCCATCCAGCCCTCACACCCCCTTTTCTAAACAAATACTTGATACAGTTGAAAAAAAATCAAGGAGCTCCTATCAGAAGTCAGCTGCAACAGCATTAACATTGGTCCAGTCTTTCAGAGACACATTCTTTTGTGATGTTTGATTCATCAGAGGAGGAATTTTGACAATGCTGTCTGTGTGCAGCTGCTTGTACGCTTGCAGGAGGAGCTGGTGCAGTGGTGCAGTCATTCCCTGGGGGAGACAGGCAAGAGGATGGCTGGGCCAGCCACACTAACCAAGCAGAAATTGCAGCTGACAAGAATGAAGATGGGAGGGACACATTTGTAAAAGGTGTTGAGAGAGTCATGGCAGACTTCACTTACTAGAGACTTGAGACAGGACAAAGCCTGGGAGGGAAAGGGCTTGGGGCCACAGAAGCATGGTGGCCTAGGGCTGGTTTGCAGGGAAGGGAAAGGAAGCAGCCAGAGGATTGGTAGGGAAGTGGGAGACATTCCCTGTTTCCCCAGAGTGGGAAACTCTGAGACAGAAGCATGAAACTGGAGGCTCTGTGTTGCAAGTGGTCACTGGTGCAGAGATGGTTGCGGGGTGGATGAGAGATGCCTCCAGGCATCTCTCCAGGCAAAGATGCCTCCTAGGGCTCCTCCTTGGTGGTTCCAGGCACAGTCTGCTCCTGCATCAGTCACACTACCCTCACAGCAGCCTCCCTCTTGCCCAGAATGCCTTCTTTCTGCATTTGACACTGCTCTGCTGGGCCTATACTGCTCTTTTCTACCTTGCCTTGAGCAAGGCAACCTCAACCAAAGCATGAAGGCACATCAGGGAGCCCAGCCAGGACCCCATGGCCTTACCCTGCTGCTCTTTAGGACACAGACCCCTAACTGGGGGAAGCGGTGAGCACAAAAAATCTGCTGGAAGAGGTTGTCACCCACCCACTCCCAGAATCCCCAATTTCCCTTCTGCTCTTTTTCAGCAAGATGAGGCTACAAACTAGAAAAGGAAAGTGGAACCTCACCAGGTTTACATGCCACTGCATGAGATAGCTCCTAAAAGCCATATCTGGAAGGCAACTCTTCCCTAAGTTACATACTCAGAGCAAGCCTTGTGTACATTTGGCAGGGAGCACGGTCCGGCTGTCCATAGGTAGCCACCCAGCCTGGCAGCAACGCTAGAGGCCTCAAGGATAGACAGTCAAAGCCAGGATTTGTGATTGTTTACCATGACGTCCATTTGGCTGCACTCCAAGTGTAGACAAGGGATTTAGATGTCCAGATTACTCTCCCTCATGGCACGGACACACAAACAACTACTAGGAAGATTAGAGATATCCCATCTGCTTAAACTGTTCCCCTTTTCCTGCCAGCAGTGATCACTCCCTGATAAACCTGACAAAGGGGATTTAAGCAGCAGTCCACTAACTGTGACTGGCACCCGCATGACAATTATGTGTCCCATGGGACCACTCCATCTAGTTCTGTATGGACCATCTCTGCTCACATTATGGTACGGCAGTTTCCTCTGTGCTGGTGGTACTCAACACCAAGCAGTATTACCCAACTGCTGTTGTGCAAGACACTTGACAAAGCTGTAGCAGAAACACGGCTCTTGCCTTTCTATTTGTCTGTTTAATGAAACTCAGATGGACCTTATCATGAGAAAAAACATCAGACAACAGAAGGAATTACAGGAAATGTAGATCTGAGTTGTCCTTGCATGATTCCAAATTGTTATGCTAGCTTTATTCATACTTTAAAATGTCACCTCTTTGGGCTGTGGCCAGAATATTAAGTTCTAGTCTACACTGGAAAATAGAAGCTTTGACCAAAAGTAGCTTTACTAAACTTTAACTAAACCATTTGTTATCAGTAATTGCTACAATAAAAGAGACACTCTGTTCAGTCCTGCATCTTTGGAAGGAAACACAATAAGTAATTATGAGTTTACAGTGCAATTACATAATCGTTCAGTCTCACTTTCATCAGCAGCAGACAATTCTGTTTTTAGGCTGTAAACTCAGTGGGGTTTAGCAGAAGCTGGTCCCTCCTTCTGGAGAGCAGAGCAGTGTCACATGACTTCAAGTGCTTCATGTAGTGATTCTCCTCAGAAAAAAAGCACCTCCTAAAGCCAAATGCATGCTTTTCACTTGTGAACTTGTGAACACTCCTTTTCCTTGGATTCTGCAGGAATTTCACCAATGCAGAATCCATGAAAACCATTTTCTTGCCCAAGCTATAGGTCTCCTGACCAAATAATGATTTCGCTCATCCTGGCTCCATTGGAGAGCACAAATAAGAACACAGTACGGACTAATCTTCCTGGGAGTCATTCCCACACATACACTGTGCTATTGCAGACTTAATCCTTCTTTCAGAGCACATATCAGGACCTGATAATGTCCCCTTCTGACCCCTATCCTGGCGTAGGTCAAGGGGGAATTGCTGTAGATGATGGGAAATTAGTGATGATGGTTGATGACTGATTTAGGACATATGTCCGAGTACTACTAAAGAGGAGCATGTTGAATCACAAAAATACCTTCCATTCATTTTTCTCTCTATGGTAAGCCTGACACCCATGAAGACCAAAGTTTGTTATCCCATCTCAATATCTCAACTGTAAAATGAAATCCATCTTACATTCTTGTTCTTGTCAGGTAAACATAATAACCCTTTGCCTACTGCAGTGCTTTTAGATGGCCTACTTTTTTAATTATTTGTTTATCAGGGAGTCAGAGAATGACTTACACCTCATTCTCCAGTACCCCAGAAGATCTGAACCTGCATTAGGTAACAAGCAAAAACTTTTTGCAAGGCAATTTCATGGAAAGAAGGTTTCTTCTTTACCTTTTGCTTCATACAAGCTTGGGGGGGGCGCAAAGGAACTTTCTGACATGCAAAGCAAATTGCTGTTTCTGAGCTTGACATAGAAAGCCTAAGCTATGAACAGAGATAAAAATAGATGGAAAAATAGCAGAGAGAGAAGGGAAGTTGAGGTTGTGTTTTGTCTTTAAAGAATAAAAGCATTGCACTTCCATCATATGATGGAGAGTAAGTGCTGAAAGGCCGAGCAGAAGGAAAAGAGGAAAAGGCCCTGAAAACCTTCAACATATTACTAAAATATGAGAAAGAAAAGGGTTTGTTTCCATGGTAACAGGGCTTATGGTGCTGATGCTTGAGCAATCTACCAGAGAAAGAGGGCTTGTCCTGTTAGGGGTGCCAGTGAATAGAAAAAAATAATTACAGAGACCTTTTCCCTCAGTTTGCTGGATTTGTAAATATTTGATTTTCTCAAGTTTTCAGATCTTATTTTGTCCCTCCATAGATGGAAGAGGATGAGAGGAACACCTCCATGGTGTTCCTCCATAGATGGAAGAGGATGAGCTCCTGGGCATGCACGGATGAGTGCTGTAGGCCTGATGTCTGTGAAGGCTTGGGTGCATAGTGCTTTTTTGGTCTCCTGCTGTGTTTGTTTTGTGAATGAGTGCAGCCTAAGATGTCAGTAACCACTTAAGAGTTAAAATCGTTCTTGACAGTTGATTTTAGTTTATCAAATTCCAATTCTCCTCCAAGATTAAGGACCTTTATTCCCATCTATCACCTACTATTTTCCATATACTGAGCTAGTCTGTGGAAGCTCTTTTGTCCCTATAGCGTAATGTGAAAGGATTCAAGGTGAAAATGGAATATGAAACAGTAGGGGGATCTTAGAGATAAAAAAGATATTCATGCAAGAAAAACTGGAACAGTATTTTTCAAGCACAGCTTCCATCCTCTTGCAAAGAGCATTGTTAGATCATTACTTACTGACAATGTATAGGCCATCAACTTTAAAACTAATTGAAACTGTGTGTCTAGTGCATGGTGATGCTTAGAAGCCCACAGAGCAACTGTCATGCTTGTAAAAGAAAACCTTTGCTCCAAAGAATTTTAAATCCAAGTGAATAAGATAGAAAAGATCTAGATACCTATATTTGGCAGATAGAATGTGTAAGGTGTAAGAGGTTAAAACATCTTGTCTAAATCACATAGAAAATTTGTAATAGAATTGATTGAATTTACAGCTTCTAAAATCCACTGAAATGTCTAATTATATAAATATCTCTGGAATAATATCCCCAGGTGTCCAGTTGAAGGAATTGGCAGATGCATCTCAGTTGCTAAAATCCAGCATAATTGTGCCAGTGGAATAAACATAGATAGCACAGCGAAGTTGTTCTGTACCAGGAAGCTGACAGACATTCCTCTGCCTACCATGGTTTCAGCGTTGACATTTTCTTCTCAAATTAGAAACAATACCATCCAAACATAAAAAAAAAAAAACCCAGCTCACCTCAGCCATAGTTACATATTACATAGAAGAAACAAGAGAGTGTTTACTAGCTAGAAGGAAGTTATTCTCTACACTGCTCAACTGCAATATAGCTTCTTAATAGCAGCAACAGACACTCTTCCTATATTTTAAGGGACAGACCCTGAACAGACATGCTGGAAAAAAAAATTAAACTATATTGTGCATGTCTATGCAGTTATCCTCCTCTTTTGCCTCTACCTCTCTAACCTTTGGGAAAGGAACATTTTTGGGGGAGGGAGGCAGAGGCGCAAATAGAGACTGAAGTGTGCCAATAGCTACAGAGAGGAAGTACATGTACTCGCAAGTACTGGTGCCAGGATCAGCAGCAGGCAAGCAGGTTGCAAAACAGTGCTTCGAATGAGCAATCTTAGCACCTCTGGGTACTGAAGGGACTGCTGCATGCCAGCTCTAGGACATTCATGGCAGCCCCCTTTCCTTTCCCTGGGAAAGGTGCTGACAGAGATACCAGCCAGAGCTTGAAACTGCCAAAGCAGTTAGAGAAAGCAGACCAGGCAGAGATGGATGGCCATAGATAACATCTCCCCTCTGTTTTCTGTAGCTTTCCCTCACAGAGTTTCCCTTATTATGCTGGAGCTGGTCTGTACCCCTTTTTCTTTCCACCTAGCCCAGTGTCAATCACTCACCCTTAACACCCCTCACCAGTAATGACAGCAACAAACTGTAAGAACAAAGCTCATGTGGCACCTTGTTCATCCTGTTTGCATGTTCTACCTGGTATCATAGGTTTATCTAGTCTGCAAACTCTTGGAGCAGACAAAGTCTACACTTCTACATTTGTGTGTGCGAAGGTCTGTGGCTTCCTATTACTATCATAATTAAGGAGATCATCACATTACAAAAGAGGTAGACTATTTGCCCTTCTTTAAGGCATCAGAATAGCGTGGTGGCCATACCAAAAGACAGAGACTGGGATTTTAGCCAACCATATACTTTTTTTTTTTTTAATATCTTTTTTATTGGAAGATTCTCCATAAATAAAAAACAAAGAAATACTTTTTATTTTATTTTGTTGTGGCAGGATTCCTCTCTAACCACGCAAAATTGCTAGAGGGTAATCCTCCAGTAGAATTTTCACTAATCCTTACAGAGCAAGGACAGTGTCATAAGGATACTCACAGCAAGGCATAGTGTGCTGTACTCAAGGACTGAGTGCCCTACAAGCAACACAAAGGTCTTGCAGATCTGCCTCAGAGGTCACCTCACATCTCCATATCTAGATGCAGATCCTCCGGAGCCCAATACTGACAGGTCAACGTGTCCATGAGGGGAAATCTGAGCATCTTTAAAAGGCCTGCAGAGCCCTAAGAATGGCTTCCATGTGAACACCCCTGGGTATTGAGTCTCTCCTGGCCTGTTTACTGCTGCTCTGAGTGTAAGACTGGTTCTTTACATCCATCTCATACCAGAGATGCCCCCTAAGCTGCACACTGCATCAGGAGTGGGAGTGAGTGTACAACCTTGCCCACACCTTGCACTAGGGGAATAAAGGGATTTCATAAGCCTCTCTGCCACTGGAGGTGCACCCATCTAATAAGTTCTCGTGGCACAGGTTAATAAGTGGCCAGAGAGCTGAATGCCTTCTCCCTTGTCTGAGGACACCTGACTTGCAGGTGTGCACCTAGATAAAGTGCCAACAAATTACGGAGGTGAGGCAGAAAATCATTCCCACAGCTCCATTTCTAAGATAATTTATAGCATCTGCCTCTGAATTCAAACGAAAGCAATGATGCAGCCTTTCCAACCTGCTGCTCTTGCTGCACAGTCATCACCATCTTCTGGCTATTTGAAAGGAAAGGGAAATGTATTAATGGACCTCAGGCTGGCTATTAGCACATGCTTGTCCAAATTGTAATAGAGATCATAGCTGGTTTAGTTGCTTGTAGCCTTAGCAAAGGGTCAAAGACTAAAACAGGGTGACTGAGACAGTATTATTTTTTTTCCAGCAGCGCTGAGGAGTGCCGAAAAGATGAGCAGTCGTATGTAAGGGGCAAAACAGGGCACTATAATCTCTCTGGTGTCACACTAGCAATCAGAGGAGAAGTGGTATTAATATACCAAGGAAAGGTGACCCAGATCTGGTTTGCCTATGTCATGTTCTCAACCTAGGTAACCATTTTGTGTGTATTGTTGGGGTATATCAGACCACTCTTGTTTTTAAGTCACAAAATCCTTACTACACCTTAGTGATGTGGTCTGGAATTAAGCCTCTCCGCTTGCTGATACTTGGTTGACAGAAGCACAGATTAGCATCTCTCCTTTGCAGTCTTTTTCTTTCTCTTGCGTGTTTCTTCCTCAACTACAACACAGTTGTCTGCAAAACTTGAGTTTCTCACCCACAGAAGGTCCCCTTGTAGGGGCCACCAGTGGGGACCTTCTGGCAAAACACAGGGAGTGAGATGCTAATTCCCCTCAGAGCAGGATATTAAGCCCAAAGGTATGTGCCTGATGATATATGCTGCCATTTCAGAGAGAGGAAAATCAAGACTAAATCCAATCTGCTGTGGTAAAGCAAATGAACCGGAGTGAGTTCATCTCTCCAACAGTCAGTACTGAGGTATCAGCTAGTTACTCCAACCCTGCTACAGGGACAGAGATTGCTATGCACTTGGATACCATCTCTGCTCAAATACGAGCATCTCCCTGAAAGCTGGTTGCATTGACTTCTTAAAGTCGACATGTCCATTTCTGGACTACTGAAGTTAGAGCAGACATGCTCTTCCTCTGTAAAGGAGTGGATTAACTTCTCTGATGCCCTGCCTGTAATGGCTACAAGACCTACCTTGTGGGGTAAGGTTTTCATATGAATACCATGCCTCAGTCCACAGGTTCATATCATGACAATATTTACACCCACACAATATTTACACACATGAGGTGCTCCAGGAGGGCTGTCTAGTGCTTGTTCTCAGCTGTGGTCAGTACCTCTCATTTGTTAAGGCGCAAAGGGACAACAGCAAGCACTGCCACTCAATAAGGCACTCCTCTCAGTGTGGCTTCTCTGACAAGACCCCTAGGCTCCTGCTGCGACTGGCATTCCCTCCAGAGCCTGACTGCTCCTCTTTATCCCTCGCACTCAGTTTATGCAAAGCAGTTCATTAGTTCCATTACTAACTGAGCACCATCTCTGATTGTTCATCAGAGATTCCTTTGCCACCTTCCATCACTTCTGTTGAGCCTCATTAGGGCTGCTATGAAGCAAGGGAGCTGAAGGGATATTTATAGGAAGGGTGGCATCTTCTTTGCACTTGACTGTGCAAAGAAGATGTCACTTTACTGAATATCCATTCTCCACCCTTCATGTCTTCACTCACCCTAGATAACCTCCTCTCAATGCAGGAATTACCTAGCAGCTACCCTGAGGCAGGACTGGCCTAGTCTGGCTGAAGGTTTTGAGTTAGGGAAATGAGAAAGGGATTAGAGAAAAGGGTGAGATGAAGGTAGGTGGAGACTCCACACTTCAGTAGGTGTACAGGCCTGCACAGAACCAAGTACTGTCAGAGGAGGGATGAGTATATACTAGCAGCCCACAACTGAATGCAGCAATCATGAAGTACATGTCTACCTTGGGAATGTACATGCCTAACCTATAAGCATTGCAGCTAGCACATATGGTATCTGCATGAGAGGCTAAGTGTAGGTATTACATGTAGGTAATACAATGCCAATGCAAGGCACCAGCCTACCTGTGTGTAAGCTCATACAGTGGCCAGCTTTTTGTACTGTCTAGGGGAGAGCTGTATCTTCTTTCTGGGACAAATTCTGATCTCAGGACAGTGCTCATCTGAAAACAGCATTCCAAACTCAGCCACTTCCTTGAATTGAGCAGGAGAGACAGAAAAGCCCAGGGCAATAGGACTGAGTTTGGGTGGGCAAGCACTTGTTAGAAGAGATGAACATGGAGTGCAAAGTGAGTCAGCAAGGCTAGAATTGCAGAAGACATTCCAACAGTCCCAGAGGGAATTACTTCCTTGGTTACTTAGAAAACTATTCTTTCATACACCACTCAATTGAGGAGGCAACCAGACAGAGACTAATCATTCTAATACAGAGCAGAATTAACATGCTGAAAGCAAAAGATAGCTTCACTAGGAGAAGAGATTGGAGGGGAGGAGGAATCTGAAGAAAAAAACACACGACAAGGAGAGGAAGATGAAAGAAGAACAAAATCCTAAATCAGTTACCCAGTACAGACACCTTTATGACTTCATAAATGGAATATGCTTAGTGTCAGCAATCTTGGCCTTACAGCATCACAATGATACCTCTCCATAGTCAAAGGCAGAGGCCCTGATCTCACTAGCAGTCAGAACAGCTGACATTTTAATACCATTTTACATCTCAAGATTGCATCTTCCTTCCAAAGGGTCCCAAGGAGTTTTTATAACCCTGCCAGACACATAATTCATGTCTTGTGGTACTGAAATGGAGTCTGCTCCTGAGAAGGATAAGGCAATTCCATTACTGTGCAGGAGTTTGGAACAGAAAAGAGTGGCTGCTTCCATGTACCTCTGAAACCCTGGGGTACGTATCTCACACCCTGTGTGAGAAGAGAGATTTTAGGGCAACAGAATTCAGGTACAGAAGATGGAAGCTGGCTAGAAGCTGTAGCAGTCCTCTGCTAATATGTAGGTTTGCACAGGGAAGCTATAAGAAACAGCACTGGTGATGCAGAGTGTGGCTTTTTTCTTTCTGACACTAGTGTATCATGTGTCTCCAAAGGGTCAGACCTCTGCATTGCTGGGGACATGTCTTGAAGGAGGATACAAGCCAAGTTCCTGACACACATAATCATTCCAGATCAATTTCCAATCAACGAAGTTCCAGTTTTCCTTTCAGACCTTTGTTTTGTCAAGAACAGAATGACTCTAGCCAGGGACAGATAACTCCATTCTGTCTCTGCTTTTCCTGTTCTCTCCCTGCTTAGCTGATCCTTAACCACAGCTGTGTGGAGGCCCTGGGTGAGATGGCTCTCTTGCTGAAGCTAGCAAACCTCCCAAGCTGCATTATACCCAGAGCTGCCTTACGCTATGGCTGGTGAGACACTGCTATATTCATCCCCCCAGTGACAATTTTTACCTTTCTCCTTCCTGTGGATGGTGGTAGTTGATGGACAGGAGACAGGCTTGGCCTTCATTCTCTGGGAAGCGCTGCTCAGCTTTGTCCCATAGCTCAACCAATGTCCTACCATTTCTACTTGACTTACAATCAAAAAGCTACTACTCCCCTAGTCTGCAGGTTGCTTCAGAGCTTCTTCTAGGGCCTTAACTGAAAAGGCCTTACAGAGAACCAGCATCCTCCACAGAAAATGAGCAAGGCCCTTGATGCCAGAACTATGTCTATAAGGAACTGCTCTTTCCCTTTGTCAGCCTGTGGCTTGTTGCAGCAACAGCCATAGCTGCTGGGAAATGCCTGCCCACTTACACGACCATCAGCCTCTCCCTTCAGCTCCCTGAAGAGCAGGAGCAGAGCTTTCTCTGCCCTATGCATCTGCAGGCCATCATACATAATGAGTACAGTATTATATTTGTATTTCTCCTCCACCTTCCCCATTCCTGCCTCTCTCATCTTTCAGCTAATTTAATGACTGCTCTGGTTATGAAGAATCATTGTGTCTAGGCACCAGGAATAATACTTATCATGATATTGCTACTTTCACATCACACAGCTCTGCAAATATTAACTAACGCTAACCCTCCTTAGCAGCAACTCACTGGAAAGTAGGTAAGCTTGATATTAACCCCATTTTTTAGCTGACAACACTAAGACACAGAAGGCCCAAGTTACTTATCTCAGCTTGGGAGCTGAGTTCAGCAGAAAGAACAAAGTGCAAATGGGAAAATAGGTCTTCTAGGCCACTTCATCATCTTGGGGGACATTTTGACCTCTTGTATAGTGTTTGCCCCAGCCATGCCTCGGGAGCCAAGGACAGGAAGGCTCTGTCCTGCTGTGCCACAGCCCCCCAGAAATGCCTGTGCTATGCTTGGCTTTCCTAAGGCTACAGCTGCCCTCACACACTCACTTTCTCCCCAGAGCATCCGACAGCCACGTGCAATGCCACTAGGGTCCAAGGAGGTTTCCAGGAGTCACAGTTGGGCAATACTAGACACTGTTGCATTTCTCTCATTTTCGCATTTGTTTCAGGCTATGAAAAACTGCTGAATGAAATAGCCAAAGTCCATACAAGCTGTGCTAGAAGCCATGTTACTAGCAGAAAGTGATGTAAAAGTTATCAATTACAGGAGAGTACATGCAGTTTCTATGTGTTACATTTTTTTTTTTTTTTTAGACAGAATAGGTCCTTCCTGTAGACACATTTCTGTTTTAGACATTGCAAGCCACTAATAGGTTCTGTCTCCAGAAACCATCTGTGCTTTCTTTGCTTTCTGTCTTGGTTGTTCTTCTCTATCTAAATTGAAAGTTTTCTGGAAGTTCAACAATTTTTACATGGGAGAATCTCCATGAAAATGCTTACTTCTTCCTTCACTCTTGCTCTTCTACCTCACAGTGGACCTCTCAGCAAGGTCATCAGAAATACTGGCCTACGTATGCACTGGAAGACTGGGTTAGGAGATATGCTCCACTAGATGACTGCTAACCCAGCCAGTCAGTCTGCATCAAAATTTCCTCAAGCATTTTCTGTTATCAGCAACACTCATCTTCCACTCAGGACCATCACATTTCTGCTAGTTTCTTTGTTCCTACTCAGAGGTGGCTGCATTTTCATAATTAGCCAGTTGCTGCACACCTTAACTGCTGCCTCCAGTAATTGAAGGATATTATCTGTGTGCCATAAATTAGTTATCTGTCTTCTTGGATAGATAGCAGCCAGTGCAGTAACCAACTGACTGAGGAACAGGTGAGAGGTGAAGCACACCCTATTCCCAGGTGCTATAGATGTGATGCCTTCAGAGCAGTGTAGTTCTAGCAAAAAGAATGCTCCTACTGGTGCTTGCTGCCCTGAATTGCTTGCAAGTGAGGCTGAACTCTGAGTTGAACTGTACCCACGCTGCAGAAAGTGACATCTAGCTCTCTCTTCTACATACACCCTGTGCAGGTTTCTCTGCTTTGTATTGTATTTGCAAGGACAGAATGGATCGGGAGATATCACAGCTACACAGATGGGTGAAATGGCTTTGTTGAATTCTGGAAATGAATAGGAGACGTCATGGGCAATGTTGGCCAAAGCTGATGACTCCTGACAGCAACAGGATGCAGCTGTTCAGGTCCTTTCCAGTGTATCATTTTGCTGCTATATAACACCAGGATGCACTTACCTTTAGGGATGGTGCACAGTTCTGGTCTCGGCCTCCGTAGGAAGGCACAGTGAAGGCAAAGTAAAGCAACTAAAATGGGTAGGAGGATGGAGCAGCTGCCTTGGAAGGACATACTAAAACAGCTAGGACAGAGTACAGAGACATATCCTGCAAATAAAAACCTGCACCTATGTAGTCCAAGCAGATACACAAGCACCAGCCATCTCTCCTCTCTCACCCAGTCACATCTCACTGCAACAGTCTGCACAGACAGACTGCGGGACAGGCAGACCCCAGACACCCCTCCAAACACGGAGTCATCTACTCATCCACCAAAGGGCCCCCTGTGCTGAAGTCAGCAGGGCTGTGACTGAGCAGAAGAAATAAAGAAGCCATTTCGCATTCCAGCAGTGAGTATGTGCCCCCTCAGTGAGAGAAAATGGAAGCAGGGGAGAGACTGCAGATGCTTGTGTTATCTGTGCACCTCAAGGTTTAGCCAGTCGCTTAGAGACAGAGAGAAGGACAAAATCTCAGTCACTTTCAGTCTTCCTGGAAGGATGAGCAGAGCGTCCAGCCAGGAGCCAGACTCTTTCCCATATGCTAGCTGGGAATGAAAGGCTTGCTTTTCATTGCAATAGCAAATCCTCAGTTCCTGGCTAGATGTATTCAATAAGCAGTCTGACAGCTCTCTTACAGCTCACACATGAGCTAGAGACAGAGCTATGGAGAGAAAGAAGATAAGGAAGAACATGTATAATCCATAGAGTCTCTCCTCTCTCATTCACTGCTTGCCTTTTTAATATTTCCAACACACCTTTGCCTCGGGACCACAACTATGCATCAGGGTTTGTTCATTCAAGATAGCACATATAGTCTCTAGTGATAGAAGACATCAAATGTGTGAACAGGTGGTAGAGAAAGAAAGAAGCAGAGGAGGAGAGAAATTTATCCTTCCTTCACTTATATACTGTACAGAGAGGCAAAGTCAAATTGAGGAGCTTTGAGAATTAATTTAACCACCCACTCTAAAGAACACATAAGGTAAATATTCTAAATATTCCATATTCCTGATGCAGAAAATCATCCTTTAAGGTTTATTGCATTTTGACTCCGTGGCTAGGAGTAGGTGGTTGCACAAACCTCAACTAACGCAGTAAAATTCAGTGAGACCTTATAGGAGGAGTTCATGATTTTATTTTAAGCTACACTGATTTCATTCATGTTCATTCTTTCATGTCCACATGTTCTCAGGTACTAGTAGCCAGGGCTACTCACAAAGAGCAGGACAAGAGACAGTAGCTAGTCACATCTCTTAGGTTCTTCTTAAGGGGATGATCATGAGCTGCTTTTGGATCTGCATGTTGTGCAGGTTCATGGGGATTTTGAGCTTTTCTGTCCCTACTCCAGTCCACCTCTTGAATGTACTAGGAAACACTGCTGATTTACTTATCTTTCATCTTACACAGATATCTCTTAATGGCTTCCATCCTCTTCCTTATCTTTCCACCATTACTTCTTAATGGCTTCAGTCTGTCTTTTGCTTTGTTTTCAAAATCTAGGTGTTTTGAGAAGCTGGAAGATATGCTGTGATCTTGATGACTTTCTAGTCTAGGTGCTATCAACACCTGCCACTCTTGTCTTCCTGCTGTTTCCTCTGGTGCCTTTCATGTCCATTCATACCACTGTCAACATTTATACTACAACTCTCTACAATATCTCCAGCTAAAGGATAGCCCCAGCCTACACACTATCCATCATTATTGCAGGAAGATCTTGTAGTAGAGGACAGACTTTTCAAATATATGGCATATTTAACTAAAGAAATGTTATTGCATTTACTCATGTCTGCTTGCTACAGACTACTTCTGTCTGTAGCAAGCACATTCTGATCATTCTGATTAGACAGTAACCTGATGCAGAGGTTCATGCAGACTTCAGCAAGACTTTGGTCACTGAAAGACATGTGGATGTGTTAAAAAAAAAAAACAAAAGAAAACCCAATTACTTGGCTGAGCACTGCCAATTCTGGATGATAGGCCAAGGTAATTAGGGGGAAAAACACATCTGAGTGAGGAAAAAATGTCTGACAGGTTGATTTTTCCCCCCTTTTTTAAAGATATCTGCTTGTAGCTGGTTGCTTAGTTATAAAGTTGAGCTGAGTCCTGGGAGAGGGGGACAGTGAGACAGCTCGCGAGTGAGGCTGAGAAAGATTTCTGTCGAGTTCAATTTCCCAGCACTGCATCATTTCTGTCATTTGTCATTCAGCTCTCTCAAGCTCAAGCAGAGCCCTATTCCCCAGCGTGAATGAAAGTGAAGAGCACTTGGTACATCACAAGATCACAGAATCAGCAACAGGCTGCCCATACCTCTCTGTACAGATAAACATCCCAAACCTGGGCTTCATTAAAAAACCATCCACTGCTATGTAACCACTTCTACTATCAAATAACATTTTAAATGCCAGACAAGCACTGGATACAGCCTCATATTTCAAACACATCCACTGCTGCTTAACCATTTCTACTATCAAACAATACTAGAAAAAAACAGGCAAGCACTGAACATAGCTTCACATCTTACAGCCTTGACATGAACTTACTGGACCCTAAAAGATCATTTTTTTTAATAAAGCTCAGTCTTAGTCTTATTCACAGCCACAGATTTACTGCCTTTACTGATGCAGGATCCTGCCTGTAGGTCCTGAACCAGGTGCTGACTTACTCATGTACTGGAGTGCCTTAGAGTTTCTAAAGTAGGACCTGCCCTCAAGGCGCATGTGTAGTTTTGTAACTCTTCTCCCAGGAACTGTGGGGCTTAACCTACTTGCATAAGCAGCCTACAACAGAGCTGAGATCACCACAGCTTCATTCTAAATCTAGAACACATCAAATAATCTGTGGTCTTCACTGGTACCAGCATGATAATGAAGACATGAGACTACTCCAGAAAAGCTGAGCTTTTTTTTTTGCCTTCACCCCTTAGAATAGATGCCTAAAAGATCATGACATCTGGACCAAATTTATTTCAGTTGGATTTGGGACCTAAAGCCTTATATACAGTCTCACCTCTGTCTAAACCACCTTTATCCAGTCCTGTCATCTGCTGCACACAGCTACTGTCTCTGAACACAGAACTCACTGTATTCAGCCCCTGGCACTTCCTAGCAACTTGGAATACAGAAACAAATCTGCATTGAAACCAGTGGCAGTTGTGTGTAACAGATTTCTGAAGAATTGTTCTATCGGATGGAGCTGTTGTGGTTGACTGTTAGCAGAAGAGATTGCTTATACTGTAGGAGGGATAAAGTCAAAATTGGCTGTGCTTCATAATGCTATAATAATGTTGTTTTTTTCTCTGGTAATTCATATCTGTGTTCAGAGTTAAGTTTATAATGTTTGTAAGACAGCAAAATGGTGCAAGTCAAGACACTGACCCTGCTTTAAGTCCCATCTTAATGACTTCTGAGGTTTGTTCCAACTTAAATCTATGATTTTGCCCCCAAAACACAGTAGAGGTTTCCAGTTCTGGAAAAAAATCTTTATGACACTAGGCTGTAAAATTATGGCATATGTGGAAAAAAAGGATTTTTTTTGCCCTATTAATTCCCAAGAAACCTTTAAAAGGTGTTAAAATACTTTTTAACTTGAAGACATGTAGTTGAATGCATATAATATAAAAAGACTTGGATGTACAAGCAAAAATAAATTTAAAACAACAACACCCAGGAACATAATTTGTTTTTGAACATTTTAAAGTTTTGAATAAATTAGCTACCTTGAGGATCACTAGAATAACAGGGACCAGCTGAAATGGCTCAGAGGAAATGCAGCCATTTTGAAGGCAGTGGGACTTCATCTTTCCATCAGCTAGATATGCCTTTCTCTGCATTCCCTTATCACTAAGAAAAAATTGTTGGATCTTTTCCATTGAAGGGAGAGGGGTAACATAAGGAAGTAGAACATGTGCGTGAAAACCCTCAGGTAATATATTTAAGGCTAGCCTCTCCTGGAAAACGCAATAACACAGAGCTGGCCTTGCCCTGAGCACCCTAACTTCTGTCCATATCTCCCTTTATGTGAGGAGCTTTGTGCCAATATCCCACTCTGTACTGGAGTAAACCAGTCATGCTGTTGAGTTTGCTACCTCATAGTCATATGTAACCATACACAAAATGCTTAGTGTAATTACAGGCTACAAAGCCTGGAAGCTTCCAAAAGCATTCTGCAAACTTAAAACTCA
>JAVCKT010029509.1:0-26718 GCA_032273925.1 Rhynchotus rufescens | reverse complement strand
TCATGCTGTTGAGTTTGCTACCTCGTAGTCATATGTAACCATACACAAAATGCTTAGTGTAATTACAGGCTACAGGAAGCTTCCAAAAGCATTCTGCAAACTTAAAACCCACTGTACACCATCACCATTGTAATGTGCCTTTGGAATAAGATAGATGGTAAATGTTGTCAGTGCTGCAGATATTTGCATTAAGAGGAACTTTGTTAAGTAAAACTGCTGGATGATTCCAGGAAGCAGGATTCCTGCTCCTTCAGAGGAAGGCTAAAAAGAGTCAAGAACCTGCAAAGCTGACTTAGCTGAAAAATTCATAAGCTCAACAATCACCTGCAAGCAAGATACACCAATTGGGAATCTACCACCGCTCTCTGATCTGCATCCTGTCCTGGGCTGTGACTGTCTCCTGCACTGTAAACAAAACTGTGAGAGAAATAAAATTCAGAAGGCAGAAGGGAATCAAGATTTTCTAAGCTCTGATCATTGCAAAAAACATTGAACTTTAAGCCTGATACAAGCTAAATATAGTGAAAACAAACAGAGATTGTTTCCTTCCTAACCCACTGGAAATACCAAACCAACGGATACTTAAATGCTCGTAACTCAAACTTATTTCCCCTCTTCTGAAATCCATCTGTTTAATTGCACATATGCTTATCAAGCTTCTAACATAATTCAGTGCTGGGTGGAGTTCAGGCACTTTGTGGTGAAGGAAGTATTAGAAATAAGAGATAAACTGAGCACTGGAGCTGGTCACAATACCTTGCCAGAGACCTGGTTCAAACACTAAAATTAGCACCTTTCATGAAGATGCAGTTACTTTCAGTCATGCCCACCTTGATTACAGAACATATCATACACTTGCAAGGAGATGTGTTTTTTTTATGTTACTCATGTCTGCAGAATCCACAAAAATCCATCTCAAACATATTGCAAATGGTGTCTCCAACCCTACAGCATTGACCTGTAGGCTATCTCCAACCCTTCACAGGCTAGCAGTCTCTTGTGCATCATAAGATAAAGAGATCTTGGATGCTGAGAAAGGAGCAAGCTCTTCCCAAAACAACAGATCCCATAAGCTCCTCAATATCCATGCAGAACAGACCTGTTCCACATTTACACTTGGAGGGTGGAATAGCCAACTTGAAAATGAAAGTCAAGCGCACCTAATACTCCAGCAAGTCTAGAGTCCTTTTCAAGGGTATTTTCAAGGGTATCCTGCTAGGCCAACCGCTGCCTTAATTGTCTAATGATGAAATTTAAACAAGTCAAATATCAGGGCTGAAAATATTATGTGATAAGAGAACTACATTTCTTTCTACAGCTGCATTTCTCTGCCCATATTTGGGAGCATCCTCTACTGCAGGACTCTAATCTGGTTTGTTAGACTTTGCTGCCGAGATCTTTGTCCATTACCATTAGAGTAAAAATCCTGAACAACAGAACAATAGCCAAGTGCCATTTCAAAGACTAGCTTAGATATGCAGCATGTAATAACTTTAGCTGGAATTTGGATTGGGAGCTAAAATTAACCTTTGTGCTGCTGGAAAAAAGCACCTGAGTCTCTATTCATGCCTTTTCAGATTGCCCAAGCACAAGCAATTCAGTTCTTACCTATGGTATCATGGCTATGTCTGCCTCAGTTCTATATGCAAAGTCACAAAGCTGCAACTTAATTGCCACATACCCAGAACTTTCAAGATCTTTGGGAACACCAGTGTTGGAGAAATGCTGAAAAAGAAAAGAGGGGCAAAATATTTGCAGAGACAAACAGTGGTTTTCGGGGGCATAAAGAAGAAGAGAGAAGAAAACACTTTTATGTTGAGATTTGTTGTCATCTCAAAATAAAAATACAGTATATGGCTAAGATGGAATAGGTGGTGGTTTGTTGAAATGCTCATGTATTTAATGCCCAGCTGTGGAGAAAAATTAATGGCACAATAAGGGGATTCTTATTGCTCGTGGATCTTGTGACATCCAAACATCTCTGAAAAATGAAAACAGCCAAAAGAAATTGGACATCAAAGCTAAACAGGAATTTTGACTCACATGAAGTATCAACGTCAGATTTGCACAACCTTTTGAGCTCTTTGGGAGTATGGCTTGGCAAGGAAAGGAAATTCCACACTGGAGAAGATTTCAGCATTTGGAGCTATGCTTTGCTTCCCAGTTTGGAATAAACTCTCAGTTTTCATAGGCAGGAATGGCTTCCTAGCTTGAGCAATCCGACTGGTGGGCTGCCTACAGACCCAGAAAGCCTGTCTCTGCTCAAGTTATAGGTGATTTGCCTGTCAGATGGGTTGAGGAGGAGACAGGAGCATTTCCCAGAGCAGCCAGGAACTAGATAGACACTGAGCCCTACATAACAGGTGGCCTTCATCAGGCCACCCATGAAGATCAAAACCATGCTATGATCACCTGACATGGAAGATCCTGAAAGGGGGAAAAAGAAAAAAACACAGTTTGCTTGTTTTTTTTCCTACTATCCCCAAGTGGGAGGCTTTCACCAACTGTTAAAATATCCTGCCGGGCCCTGTCTCTGAGGTCAGCTACTGGCTGCAGCAGGACTTTTCCCAATGTGCAATAAGCAATTATTGAGGAGAAAAATGTCATACTCAGCTCATTGAAATTCACAGACCTACTGGGATGTAAGGAGCCCGGCCCTTTGCAGGGAAAGCTAAATGTTCTCTGTGACACAGAAAGTTTGTTCAATCTATTTTGAAATGGCACAGGCAACTGAATGTCTCTGCTTGTCCATTTATATGACCCATTTCCTAATGGTGGCCAAGGGATTCAGACAGCACTATAAACTGCAGTAAAATTTAAGGACCTCCCAACCCTCAGCTTCTTCATGGCTATGAGCACTCTATAAAATCCTGGACAGATTAAATTAGATGGACAGTATGAGGAACAAGTTAATTGGTGGTGTCACCCGGACTGGTACATCTCATTGCTTAATTAACCAGTAAGTCACCACAAGCTGCAGAGTTGTCCCTTGTAATATTTGTAATACTTCGGAAAAAGTTGCCCTGGGGGCAACCATGCATGGACTGCATGTAAGTGCTAATACAGCCCCTCTCCCTTGTGATGCCACTTTTGCCTTCTACTAGCCCGGGCAGTGGGCAAGACCAAGAGCTAAATCCTTGTCTCTTGCACAGCCCAGGGCCAAGTGCTATCTGATCAAGGAGTCCTAGGGACAAAACCAGGTGAGGCCAAGCCCTCCCTGCACCCTTACAGAGCCACGGAGATGTCCTGCAGCTCCTGAGAGGGTCATACAACATCACATTTGGCAGGTTGCTGCAGGCCTGCTCTTGCCACAGAAGAAGCCTGAAAGAGCTCTGCTGGGAGGCAGAGGAGCTCATCCATATTCAGCAACTGCTGTCCCACATTCAACACTGCAGTGGCCACAATTCATGCGCTTCCCATTTAGGGAAGAAGTTGGGAAAAATCAGACTTGCTTTAACACACAAAATCTTGTATATCGATTACCCACAGACACACAGACACCTCACCAGGGGAAACCCCCTGCTTCCTTTCCAGGACCAAGGGGACAGGTACAAGGTGGCACTGCCCACCACAGCAGTGGAGCCTCCCTCCTACCTGCCAGCAGCCAACCTCCCACCTTGCCTGCAGGCTGGAGCATGGTACCCGCAGCTAGGCCACCAAAATCCTTTGCCTATCAATCCTAGTAGCTTCACTTGTTTGCCAAGGCACAAGAGGCCTCCCCTTTCCTCCTCCTCCCTTCTCCCAACACCCTCTCCCCCACCACCACACTTTTTTTTCGGGGGCTTTTAACAGCTAATTAATTAGTACACAAGGCAGAGTTTTATGTAAATTTTATTTAAATCCTAATCAGTGCTCTCATTTCCGTGCAGAGTTATTTTTACCATAGCATCAGCACTCAGGTGGGCAAGGAATAAAACGACCCGGGGGAGCAGAGCCTGACGTGCCCAGCCTGACAAAGAGACTGGGAGCACTGGGACCACAGAAATTGCTGCCAGGTGACATGGAACCATTCCCAGCCTGCAGGCCAGTGCAGAGGGAAAGGAGTAAAAGCAATTCCAGTTGCAAGGCACATATACTGCCCTTGCCATATTGCAAGCAAGCAAACCTTGGATGCAAAGCAGACAGTAAAGGACTGTCTTGTGAGGACTAAGTCCCTCTCAGATAGCAAGTAGTCTAGCACACAAGGCTGCTCATGTATCATCCACCAAAATGTTGCTCACAGCAAGCTTTCTATCCAATCTAGACCCAAACTCAGCATTTTTTAGCCCAAGAGGAACCCCAGGGACCTCTTCTCAATGGAGTATTCCCAGTCAAGAACAGCCTCCTATTTACTAGAGTCATCTGGGCAGGCACCCTGGGGATCTTGCAATTCTCCCCTCTCAGTTCCAAAGCATGTGATCCCCCCATTTGCCTTTATTTTGTCTTTTGAGACACTTTCAGTCACGGGAGTGCTTGTGGAAACTTCTGGCAGACAACAGCACTCACATCCTATGAGAGGGTGAAAGAAAGCCGTATCTGGAACTGGATATCCAAAGAGAGCAAGCGGATCATCAGACAGCTCATAACAGTAACTACGGAAGGCGTAAGGTCCCCTAGCAACAGCACTCCAGGAATCAGTGCGGCTTCCTGGTGCTCAGTTGCCAGGGGAGCTGGGTATAGGACTAAGCCTGCTGGGCGCCCTTCCGCTCCCAGGCTTGGTGGAGAGCCAAAGCTGAGAAAGGAGCATTTCGTTCTCTATGCGGGAGACAGCAAAGGCTGTTCAACACCTGGGCTCAGATTTCTGTCAAGATGCGTTGGACCACAAAGAGGAAACGGCAGGAGGAACTGACTGCTAATCCTAGGACACAACCATCTAGAACAGATAGGAGGACCTCATAAGGAAGTCTCAGCCTGCTGAAGATGTGGAAAATGAGTTTCTTCTGCAGATTTGTTTCACTCTAACCACCACAAGAACCAAAGGTCTTGGTTTGTAGTCAAGTATTTCTGAATGGAAATAATAAATAATAAGCTCAGTCTTAGCTCATCCAGGTGATTCAAAAACAGCATATGGCAGTAGGATTCCCTGTTTAGGAGCTGAGGACAGCATCTTCTCTCCGAATGATGCTTCACCATTGCTCTCTCAATGCATGCTTTTCATGTCACTTACATTCTGCTTTTCCCTGTAGGGGGCATGGTTCACCTAGAGCTGAAAACAATAAAAGCCTGGTCTACAGTGCAGTCTTTTGGAGGGCAGATTCCCAGCTACCATATCTGACTCTCCACAAGGGACGTAACTCTTGCAAGTCATTTTAAACCCTCTAGTTTTTGGAGATTTTCTAACAAGTCAGGAGGTTAAATCAATGCAAGTGATTGATGAATGGATTCATATTATTGACCTTCCACACTGGTCCTTTAAGAGGTTTCAATACACTAAACTTTTCAGAAATCCACTCATTTGCTAGAGAACACCTTCATCTTTGGTTTCTTCCTTATAAATCCTTCTCCACTTATAGCCTGGATAATTATAGTTTCCTTACCCAAGGAAGAAGGGAGGAGGGGATATCTGATAGTGGCATAGTTAGCATCTGCTACCCAGAAAAACAAGAGTTCTTCCACTGATGTTTAAAATGGTTACATATACATCTATATATATGCTCCTTTACTGGAACTAAACCCACTACCAATTTCCATATGCTCATAGGATGGGGAAAGTAATTCATTATCTTCATCACTGGAGTGCTTTAAAAGAAGAAGGTACAATAACAGAGCTAGAATTTTATACTAATGTCATCAATCATGAATATTTGAGGTGTGTCCCATCCAAAAGAAGCCAGTGTCCGGATCTCTCGTTGTCATGGTCCACACATAGAAAAAGTTCATGTAACAGCTTTGGAGACTCTGGAGGAATTCCAAGGTGGTATTATTCAATACCTAATACTGTTTAACAACTAATTAGCTTTATTAACTCTCTTTGGAACCCTCAGTCTTTAGTATGATGGTAGACAGATGTTCCCCAGGTGTTCCCAGACTGTCTTAGCTAATACTTCTGATAAGCTAACTTTACAGAAAATGCATTAACAGATTTGGACATGATACCATTAGCTTTGCAGCTGATGGCAGGGAAGGATGAAGGGGAGGAGAGGGAAGAACAAATAAATAAAAGTTAAAATAGAGAAAAGAGAAACTAATTTGTAGATTTCCTACTCCCCTCAGAACATGAAGTCCAGGCGCTGGCAGATGGCACTTCCCATCTGCATCATTTCTAGGGCAAGAGGGCAGATTCCACAACTTGCTCCATACTGCCAAAATTTCCTTCCTACCCCTCTACCTGTCCTCCTTCCTTTCAAGTGTGATAGGACAGATTCCTGTCTGGCAAGGCAGTCTGTGTTTCATGAACACACTCACACTCCAAGACTATATCAAGGAAGGCACAGAGACAGAGAAACTCATCACAGAAGGCAGATAGTGGGTAATACACAAACACTCCCTCTCCTATTCCCTCCGATGAGTCAACACGATGAGTCTGTTGTGTAAAACATATGCTGCTTGTACATCTGCATAAAATGAGGCAGTGAGATCTAGGAGCATTCATTAAGGGGCTGAATTCAAACCTTATTTTTAATCTCGAGCCTACTCCTGACCCATAATTAGGCCTACAGTCAGTCACTGGAACTCCATATGCCTTTCCTTACCCTTAAGAGACGATTATACCCTCTACCCAAGGAGTTATAAAGAACTGATTTTACATCCGTTTACATTGTTTTTTCTATCTCATCTACGAAGATGAGATAGTTTGTCTATAAACAACCTGTTTACGTCTGAGCAGGTCCAAAATAGACACAACAAGCCTTCCAAATTAATGTAGAGAAATCTCAAGTCAGAAGATCACTTTACCTCTCTCACTGGGAGTTAATATCCCAGGCAAAATAGGGGAGAAAGAAGAGAGAAAAATGACACCATCTTTACCCAAACCACTTGCTCCATGCTGGAGACGAGTTCATGAAGCTGGTGAGAAGTACCCTTTTCTCAGAGAAGATATGCAACAGCATGGTTTCAATTTTCAGCCTTTTTATTACTTCTGGTAACATGTTGTACAGATGGATTCATGAGATCTATGGACTCATTACTGGCTCTTGAACACAATTCCCTTTGGATAAAGTATGACCATTTGTGCAGAGACATTGAGTAGAAAATGGTAGCATCTCCACTCATGTATCATTTTGCCAGATGTTCATCAACTCAGTTAATATTCCCTTGAACCCATACACCAACAGATTTCCAATCCATCCCTATAGAGGAATGAGTGCTTTGACAGAAACCAGCATAAATTCACTGAAGGGGCCAAAGAATTGCCTCTGAGGCATGGTTCAGCAAGTACAGCTGCTTGCCAGTCCCTGCACATGCATCTCCTCTGCTCCAAAAAGAGTTCTTCCTCTACCTGAAGGCCTTCTGAAGCCAAAACCAATAGCAGGGACATCAGTTAAGCCTCAGCAAAGCACACACCGAGACTTTCTCTGAGTCTTTCATGAGAATGTTGCCTGCATCATTTCCCCCCGCTTCAGAAATTAAGTTCCCTCATTTTTCAAGGAATCATTATTTCCAGCTTACACAACTTTGCCCGGGCTTTTAGGAAAACAGAGCACTAGTTTAAGGTACATCTGATTTATACATTATCAAAGAGGAAGTCACTTAGTCAGGAAAATTATGTAAGCCTGAATGTGTCTAAATGCTCCATCTCCATTAAACAAGAGTGACAGGCAGTGTCCTTCCCAGGGAGATTTCTAGCCACTTTGGATTAACACACAGTTTGCTTGAGTAAGACATTATTAGTTCAGAAATGCAAAAGCAGAGATCTTATGTCTCTAGCCCCCTCTGTCATATATTAGGCAACACAGTTTTTCTGTTTTATCTTATTCCGGCAGTAATCTGAAAATCAGGGCAACAATTACTTAAGGCAGAGTTATTTCAGATGCAGGAGAAACTTGCATAGCAAGAGTCTGCATTCCTATAGGCCATGAATTCAGAGCTTTTCCATCTCTAGCATTAATTATATGAAATCACCAATATTAGATGGAAGAGATAATTGAGGAGAACAGAAGATTATTCAGAAGGGCATAGCTGATTGCTGATTTATTAGCATCTAGTTCCACTACTTCACTCAACCAGGAGGCCCGGGGGAGGGGGAGCAGAAGGGCCTTGACCTTGTTTTTTCCCCTGCATTCAGCCAACTCCAAGACTTAACATTCACAGCAACAATTACTCACCCAGAGAGACGTGCACAGGGAATATTGAGAGCCTCGTGAGTTTCGCTTTGTTCACAGAAGGGGGCTGATCTGAGGAAAGGGAGGCTCTGAGCAAGTCTTTCGAGATGTGGCGCATCACAGCCACTGTGAATTAGAGCTCTTGGCTCCAACCCTTCCCTGATATATTGCACTGGGTTGGTTTGTCTGGCACAGCACAAACACTGTTGCCTCTTGGCTCCATATAGCCTGTTATTTCCTTTTTATGCTACCCCTGGCAGAAACATCACTACAGAGAGGGAAAGCAAATTCTTTTTTCCTGCATTTGAAAGGATCTGAAGGGGAAAGTGGTGGCAAATAAGTACTTCTCCCCATCTGACAAGTTCAAATTCTCTTCCGCGGGCAGAAGTGTGGACTTTACCTTCATTTCTGGGATGGCATGAGACATCCCCTGCTAAAACATACTGAACTTCAGGTGCCACTCTAAGATAACCAAGACATCATCACAGGACTGGAGGACTGGCTGTAGGACAGTCAAGCCATCCTAGAGTGGGAGCTTGGAACTAATCCAATTTAGGCATTTCAAATGAGGCAGCTGTGTGGCAGTCCCAGGAAGAACTCCAGCAAAGCCAGTTACCAGGGTCATGTATCTTCAAAAGACTAGGATAGAAGCTTTGGAGAAAGGGAGAACACTGGCATGCAACGTCACACACTTATCCTTATCATGTCAGGAAGGCTAAGACAAGTGGCAGCCATTGCATGGAAAGCCATACTTCACCAGTCATTATGGCACAAATGCAGAGCATCGAGGTGTGTTCTGCATGAACAGTGCTGAATAGAAAGCACTTTTTTTTTTTTTTTAGTTCCACCATAGATTAGGTGCATTTAGGTCTAAGCTCATCTTGTTTAGCTGATTTTATGGGTCTGGTGTCAAACAAGACCAGAACCACTTGCATTAACTCTATTTGTAATTCACCTGAAGTATGGCTCTCAGTTCATAAGGAATATAGAGTGCAGCAACAGAAGGCCTCCTGGGGAGCTCTATGAGATGAGAGTTTTAGCTCACAGTAGGGAACACACTTACAGTATAATCAGTTACTAGGGATGTTACTACCTAACTGTTCTTGTTGTGAAGGCAGAGGATGGCCTTGGCAAGGAAAAGCACCATTCCCACACAGAGGAGATCAGACCATAGTCTGCCTGCATCAATACAGTTCCTATACAAATCGTGTGTCAATAATTGCTATGTTGATGAAGCAAAATGGAAGAGATATGAATCCAAATGAATGCTGAGGAAGATCAGAAGAATGGGATTTTATGTCAAAAGATTTTCTCTATGTAGTTAAACAAGCATTTAAAAAAATCTGTCAGCTGGATAAATGGAAAATGAAACTCTTGGTTCAGATCCATGGATAAGAAGCTATGAATCCACATTTCTTCAGTTTCCTTTTTCCTACCTAAATGACTAAGTGGTCTTTCTTTGTGGCTTATTACCAAATACTTCTTTTGACTTCAACCCACCTTATGTTAAGACTTATTCCAGGACTGTAAGCAAATTCAAGGCATTTCACTATCTTTTGGGAAAAGGTGCCTGTCTACCCTTTTAGGCAATATGTCAATAAGTTTCTTAAGAACATACAATAGCAGCAAGTCTGTAGCCTCTCTGAGTGAAACAGACAAGTTATGAACTAACTCTGTGTCTTTATAGAGTGCCTCTCGCATTGATCAACATTTTCCACAGAGATCCTAGGTAAACAGAATGAATACCTGAACTTCAAGGGTTTATGCACCCTGTGTTTTGGAATTTCAGTTTGTGAGACAAGGGAATCAAGCCCCAACAGCAGAGAAATCATGGAGCAGTGACTTTTACAAGAGCATCCTAGCTCCAGCCAGTCAAGGAAGAAACATTGCTGGGAAGCACTATAGTTAACAGTTTAATTAAGCAGATTTAACTTGATCATTCTCTCCATACTGACAGTTTTTACAAGCTCTGTTTTCCTCATTTCTCCATCTCAAATGGTAGCATATTCTGACCATCAAAACAAGTGTTGCCAGAAGCTCGTACAGCTGCATATATCTGAGGCATGCAAGGACAGACAAGATAGCAAGCCAGAGGTACAGAAGCATTCACCTGCTGGCAGTGTTTCTCTTAGATACAGCTTAGAGGGAGACAGAAGAGTCTCTGCTGTCCTGGTCCTCCCCCAGGTGGAATGTCTTACAATAAACACTGTCAGCAAGTCACCCACACAGATCACTAGAATTGTATTCCAACAAGCATTCATCTCATCCTCCTACTCTGCAGGAGAAAAAAACATGTGTCTCTCTCTAACCCTTTCCCGATTATAGACACATCTGCACTGCAACATACAGGTGCAATTGCCACCCATGCAGAAAGATTCTTCCTTTTTAAAAATCAGGTTGTGTGGGTGACTGCCTAACCCCAACAGCAGGCTCTCCTCCATCAGCAGCTGAAGGCCACTAGCCCACCACAGCTAGGACGTATGCCAAATTTGATGCAGGTAGACACAAAATGAACGTATTTATCAGATAAGTGACATAAATTGCTATAAAATCTTCTCTCATCTGTTCTCTCCCTTCAAATTCTGCACCTTTTACATGCCTCTGTTGGCTTACTACTTTCCATTATAGCACAGTCAGCATCAACACCTCACTTTGCCATCTTCTTGGTAGGTACCATTGCTCACTGTACAAATTCACAAGGACTCTGAGAGTTTGACCAGGAAAGACTCATTTGCTATTGCCTGTCTGTTGCAGGTGGACTGCATTCAGTATTAGCCATAGCAGCAGCTGTTGTGAGTCAGAAGGCAGATGACCAATAGTTTAAGAGCTTCAATTATAGCTACAAATGAATTAAACAAGGAGACTTTGTCCTGTCAACCAGCTGGACACAAGTGACTTTTAGACTGTACAGCTTCAAATATAGGGCTTGCTCTTAATATTATTAGCTGTAAAAATCTAGTAATTATAGTTATGACATCTTCTGTAAGTTTTTTCCATAGCTAAAATTTCAAACATTTTTACCAATGAAATCCTTACCTATTGCAAGGAATTGGAGACCTTCAAGCACATAGGTGGCAGCATCAGGAGTTAATCAGAAAAACAGGAAATACGTGACAGAAAGTTTCTATAAACCTTAAAATGTGCAGTATTTGTAATTATGAAAATTGTGGCTTTCACAGTGATTACACACATGACTTTGAAAAGTGATCACAAGTCTCTCAATGAGTATGAACTCCACCCATTACAATGCAGTCAAACTGTACTTATTTTAGATGCTTTGCCACCAAGCATGCAACATTCAGCTTGGAAATCATAGTAATAACATATATAGTGTTAAGTATGACCTCATTAATACTGCTCATTTAGTTTTCATTAGTGCATGTACTGCATTTTTTATTAAACATATACCAAAACAGCAGATGAAGAATCAACAAAGTATCTCCCATCCCTTGTATCTCACAGTCTCTGGATGCCAGCTACAGTTCTCATCTTTGATTTGGCAAGGGGAAGAAGTCAGGTCTTAACAGTGATTATGTGATTCTCTCTATTCTCAACTCTTGAAGGTTCATATTTTCAAAGGAACCCAGCAGGTTTTTGTAACAAATATTACCCAGAGCATGATCAATTGTGTCCAGTACAAAACTGACAAACCTCAAATTGCTAAGTTCACAGAAAAACTAGGCCTGAAGATTCCCAGTCTTTTTTTTTTTTTTTTTTTTTTAGTTAAGCTATTTGGGTTACATCAGGAAGTTATTAGTTGTTCTTTTAATACACGGTATTAATGTGAACATTTGCTCCAATTTGAGAGGTAATTTGTATCAGCTGTTCTGGTTCCTGTTCCGTGACTCTTTCCCCCTCCCCTGCAGCGGGCACCTGAGCCAGCAAGCCAGCAGCTTTTGTACTTGCTCTGAGGAAGTACGAGAGTGAAAAGGGTCATCTTTTATGTGGGATAAGAAGAATGTTTAACACAACAGGAAACTGAAAAGTACCTAGGCCTTTACTTTTACAGAGCTAAGGAGCCAGATCGTAACACAGCTTTTGCCGAAAGGTCTATCTAAGTAGATCCTATAAGAACATTTTAAATCTGCAATAGTTTAAACCTCTGTCCCCTAAAATAACATTCATCTGGATGTCACAGAAGATAATTCAGTTAATTTACCTAATACTTTACATGTAACAATTTTGACAGTTTACAAGTCCTGGAGCTCCTGTTACTTTTAATAAACACACAGCTTGCAACATGAATGCCTAGATCAACTCCGTATCTAAAAAGTTAAATCTGTACTAAAGTAGAAGAACTTGTAGGTTTGGTTATTTCAAGTGAGCATTGTTTCCTGAAATATAAAGGAATCCACATGCATTCAGATTACGATTAAAGTAGTTGTTGTCTGCATCCCCTTCCTTGTGCTGAGCTCCTGCCCTGGACCCAACTGGAGCTTACTTCTTTTCAAGGCCTGACCAGAGCCCAAATAGCCTCAATATCCAGGGTGCTTCACCTCCTTTCAGAGCACTTGATGGCAAGACAGGTCTGAAGAGGCAGAGAAATAAGCAGCTTGGTACCTGCAGCTAAACTCTACCCATAGGCATCACAGTTGCATGACAGAGTTGCAGGACATATTTAAATGAGGGAGCACAACATCCTGTAAAGATAAGAAGTGGGGTGGTGCAAGTCCTTCCTGAGCAAGTCTCACTGGTCTAATTGAGATCATCTCTGTTAAGGGAGAGCAGCATTTAAAGCATCTATGAGCCTCCTGTAGATGTCAGAGTGACCTTACAGCAATAAGGAAGTGCTTGGAAGAGGACCGTAAAGTTAGGTCTTGTACTCATGTACTCATTCCTGCCTCAGCTGTAAGGCAGCCAGGGTTGCCTTGCTGGGTTCCATTCAGAACAGGAGTGGTAAAGTTGGCCCGTGACAGTAGAAACTTCAGCAAGACAGGAGCTGGGCTCCTGCTTTCTCTCACAAGCAGCCAGTCTTCCCCAGAGCTGCTGTAAAGTTAAATATTTATTTTCATCTATTTAAGGTCAATCTAGAAGTCAGCCATTGGGAAAGATTCTACCAAATTTCTATTCTATCAAAATTCCCTTCATGAAGTAAGGATGCAGATTCAGGATTGGCATTCAGATGCATAGTGAATTCTCAGCAGGTTTTGGCAAGAAGTGTCTGGTTTCATACACAGAGGATCTGCTGGATGAATCACTGCAGTTGGCAGAGGAGAGCCATACATGAGCTAAAGATCTGAAGATTATTTGCACATAAGAAAATAATGAAATTATTTTCAGCTTAACATTCTCCCTCTTTATGTCTTTAAACCAGTTAAGCCTGGCTTTTGTTAGTGGCATAGCCAGGACACAGTGTTCCCATACTACCTATGCACTCCCTTAGTTCTTCTCACAAGTTTTTCCCCTTGCAGCAAGGCCTGGGTGCAGCAATAGCCAGCCTCATCAAATTAATCTATGTTCCCACGGAATACAGAGGAATCACAGCTACCAGCAGGTACTGCTGCTCAGAAATGCTCTTTTGGGTGCAGCTCAGAGAGACTAAGAAATCGCCACTCCCAGCCCTGCCGGCACACCAGCGTTGTGCTTTCCCCCAAACTTTGCTCTCTTAATATAGCCTAGTTTAGCCAAATAATTCCTGTAACCAGAGACTGGCTCCCCTGACCCAGGAGCGGGTACACAAACAGCATGCACACATTTACAGTAGTGGATTGGAGGGAACAGTGCTCAGCAAGGCTTAGGAGAAGGAGCAGGTAGCCACAAGCAGCGTTTTCCTCATGCAGACCATCAGCAGCTGGCACAGCTTGCCAAGCAGCAGCCTCCCACTCCCCTGGGGTCCTGAGCTCTGAGCTGCTGGAGGATGGTGCAGCAAGACTGTTTTCTGCTCATGCTTTGGCTCTCCCTGACACCTCTGCCCTGTGTCAGGTGCTCAGCACAGGACTGCTGTCACCCCAAAATGAAATTATCAGCAGTGACTGATCCACCTGCATAGCCTAGTACTCAGAGCAGCCTTCCAGCACCAACTACACCCCACTGGCAACAGTCCCCCAAGTTGGGTGTGCTGCTCTAGGGGAAGTCTACAGCAAGGAGCAAATTCTAGAAGAGGCAAATTTCAGAAAAAACAGGAGCTGAAGGAGTACATGCTGATGTACAGCTTTATACCTTCCTTCTCAGGCCACCTCTCTGAGATGATAAATACCCCACCACCACCACTCCGCTCCTTTCTTCTCCCAAGCAGAACCCGATAGAGAAAGAATACAGATTTGTCTCACCTGTAAATCTGTTTTATCTTGCAGAGCCCGAAAAGGGCTGGAGGGGCTTTAGGTGATGGCATGATTTAAATGCCATTCACCAGGAGGACAAATATCTTCTGTAGTTGTCGCTATGATGATAAAGAATCCCAGAAGGTTTTTTTTTTTTTTTTTTTTTTAGTATATTCTGTGGGTTGTACAGTTGGTATTGAAAAGTTAACAGCATTAAGTGTGATGGATTATCTGGGTATGAAATATTCTTAGTCATAGTATAGTCAGAAGAAGAGCTGAGCAAACATTTACCATGAAATAATATAAGGGTATTTTTTCTTCTCCCATCTCTATGAAATTTGCCTGTTCAGGAACCAAGAATAGTTTTGTCACAGTTTAGACATGAAATGAGAGGCTGTGTCTGTGTTGTAGAGGAGGCTAGAGAAAAAAAAAAAATCAGAGTGCCGAGCTCAAAGGCAGCAGTTCCTGAGCTCTGCTGCTAGCTTTGCCCTTGATCTGCTTTAATAATGCACCTCCCAGCTAGATCCAGGATCAGCCCCGAGGAAAGGCCCCATCCCTATGGCCTGGGCTCAGCATTCAGGTCTGCCCCAGACCTCCCACAAGACCCCATACGAGACAACTGCAGCAGGTATTCATGCTGAACATGTGTTCAAATAATTTTTTTTTCAGGGAAAATATGGCAAGGAGTGTTGAAACATGTGGCCTTGGTTTAAAAAGCTCCTAAATTATGCCAGATGTGGATGAACTAGAGGATGGAGGGCTTCAGCCCCCTGAGACCTGCAACGAGTACACATGGACAGAGCTGTTTCCAGGTTTCATTAGCGCTTCCTGGCGGTCACCACTTTGTCTGCCCTTGGATGTTGTTATCAGTCAGAAATAGCTAAAACAAAGCTGTTATCTAGAGGAGTGTGTCTGTGCAACGTCTTATAGTAAGATTTGCCGGCTGAGATGCTTATAACTGATTATAAGCTATGTAGGCAACATGCCGGAGATTATTCTTTCAAAGCTACATCTTATATGGATACAAACATTTCAATATGTATAAATAGACCTATGGAAGAGACTGGAGATAGGAACATTTTTGCCAGGTGCTGCCAAAGTGTTCTCCAAATTAGTCTGTGCACATTAGAGCTATGTCAAGACCTGGAGAGAGTTTGCTAATGGCAGATATCACTGCATGCTTTATTGGGACATTCATCAATCAAATAAAATGTTCTGAGGTGGAAATTGTGTATGTATTTTCCTGAGAAAAATCTGTGTTTTCTTAAAAGGTGTGTTTTCATTTCTCTCTGCTGTTTCTATAACAGCTATGATCCAGACTAGCTAATTTTGTACTGTCGGTGACTGTTCAGTTCTCCCACCTACAGCTAATTGTTTTTTTTCACAGTTCACTATGTATAAGGGTCTCTCTGTTCTGGTTTAAGGTGATCTCCTCATTGTTATGCAAATGGAACAGCTTCAGGCAGAATGGTATCTTTCTTCAATTAATTTAAAAATTACATTCTCCTCCACAAATCAATATTTTCCTGCTTGTGCCATCTTTAAGACATATGGACCAAAGGCCTTTGATTTGTTTAGCACCTCTGGTGATGCATAGCCAATATGGTGCTCTGAGATGTGTAGTCCTGTGCCCTGGAACAGGAGCACAATCCAGAACAACATTATCTGGTATCATTGCAATGCATCCTCACATAATGATCTTTTATCTTCACCACATAGGGGGATGCAGCCCTTGTGGTGTATCCTCTTTCTCACTACAGCCAGTGCCCTTTCCTTTGTCAGCTGGAGAATCTGTTGATCCACTCTCAGTGCTGGTACAAGCTGGAATACAACCAAGTAGCTCCAGCTTGGGTTACTTCTTCCAGAACTGCACAAAGGGAATAATTAAGAGGCCTAATTCAAGTATGTTATTCATTCTGGGCTGGCAGAATTTGGATCAAAAGATAAAGGGGCCTATGCTGTGCTGGGCACATTGGCTCTCCCTCACCACTCTTTTAGTTTGTTATCCTGAAATTAGAAGAGAAATTCCTTTATGGACCTGGCACAGTAGAGGAAACACTCATTTTATCTGCTTATAGGAGGGAGAGTCCAGCTGTCATCAGCTTGGGCAACAGAAAATGTCCTCCTGGTTCTGCTTCACTAGATCATGTTTTATGTTCCTGGGTTATTCGGTGAAGCTTTTTTTTTTTTTTTTTTTTATATTTTTTTTTTTTTAAAGGACAGCTAGACTACTCCAGGCTTTCTGAAGTTAAAAAGAGAGAGAGAGAGAAAAAAAAAGGAAAAACAGTATTAGAATGCTAATACATAAAAAAAAGAAGTAGATTTCAATTAAAAAACAAGGTAAAAGAGAGATGGATTTCAATGGAAATAATCCAAGCAAGAAGTCATATAGGTGAGCTATAGGTTGATCTCTCTCCTTCTACTTATTACTTGAAAAGGTAACAGCGACTTTTACCTCCTATGAGCCATCTGGGCCCATTCCCATTCTTCCGTTCCTTGAGAAGAGACTTGGTCTGTCTGTGGAGAGGACCACATGAAGCAGCAGAAGGGGTACTGAGATGCCACCACCCCATTAGTCCTTGGATTCTGACAGCAAAGAGGTGAATTGCCACCGAGCAGGCAGAAATGGGTTGTTAAGAAATCATAAAATTCTGGGCAGAAATCGTATCTATGAACGGTCCCTAGCATCCTGATCTTTGTTGTTTGGGTTGTGCATTCCTCTTTTACTTGCTTGAAAAATAGGAAATGCAAACAGCATTTATTGATGCTGAAGGTACACCACCTGGCCCAGGTCCTTCCATCTAATCCAGACTGAGACAGCTCATCATTGGAGACGGGATCAGAGAAAGCCAGGATTACTAAAGATTTTAGTGTGCTCTTTTCACCCTAGGGATAGTATTGCTGGGAGCCATGCAGTTACCCAGCATTTTCTATTACAGGATCTTACAGCAATGTTTTTTTTTGAGCTCATCTCATTAAGTTTCACATCACCCACCCCTCCATGTGAAGACGAAAAGCGTTATTGTCCCCATTTCAGAGCTGAGGAAACTCAGGCATGAAGGGCTAAGCTTAAAACAGCCTTCCTAAATAGAGATAGGGAGGCTTTAGCAGAGTCCAAGGAAGAAGCAGGCTACCCCTGATTGCAGTGCTTATGATTTTAGCTTGGACCATTTTCTTCTCCCCTGTACAGATCCCTGACAGTCCTGTGAGAAATACTATGTAAATACAGATTGTAGCTTTTGATATAAATCGCTGTAAATCAGTAACTGACGTCAAAAGCATAAAGCTGCTGCTTCTTTCCTAATGGATAGGAATTTCATATACTTGACAGTGCTGAGGATCACATTTGGCTGCAGGTCTGCTCCTGTTGCTTCCTCTCAGCATAATCAAGCAGTGGGGAGCATCTGCATTGCTGCCTTGTCCCTACATCCAGCCATACCTGCAGCTCTCAGCCCTGCTGCTTGGAAATATCCTTCTTAAAATTGCTGCTTCTTATTCACCCATCTCAGCTTCACTGCAGGGAAAAGGTCTTTTCAATATTGTGTTAACCCCTCCACCCATTCATGTGCTTTTTACAGGTCCGTGGCAAGATGAAATCCTTTGCTCCTATTCCTTCACCATTTTCAACCTCTCTTTTCATCCTCCTCCTTCCATTAGTCCAAAATCCTGGAGCAAAGGCCTCACACCCCACTAAGCCAGGAGGTCCCCTGAGCCCATGGTAGGCTCACAATGAGATAGTGGTGCCCTGAGCCCAGTCTGTGTGTAGCAACTGGAGATGACAAAGACCCAAAAATAGGGTGTCAACAATCAGGATCAGACCTTCTAATGTGCTAGCATAACCGAGCAGGTGACAACAGACAAGGTCCTAGGAGCTTTCCCTGCCCATCCATCCATGTGAGCAGCTCCTAGCATATCAGTGACAAAAAGCCTGCCATAAGGCCAAAAACCACTCTCAAGCTTCTCTTGTCTATCACATTCAGCCATCCGTCTCTGTGATTCTCAGGCCCTGTGGTCTCTGGTGATTTAGTTCTTGGTCAGTAGCAAAGTTCTATGTAGATATGACTCCCAACACCAGGGCATTAATGGAGACATTATTTCCAGGTATGAGGATGAGTGCAGTCGAATCCAGCAGGTAGAATCCTGGGTAGGCTATAGCTTAGTTACTGTGAAACCGGTGCTGAATCTACCACTCAAGCACAGCTGCTTTCTTCTGAATGTACTTTGCAATATAAGGAAAGAGAACATCCTTTTCCCAGGGGTACATACAAGGATGATGAGATCTGGGCTACTAGTATTACAGCATTGGCTAGTGGCTTGTTGATGGTGGTACTGCGTGGTACTGATGGAGGTTTTCCAACTGTTTGAGTGCCTCTCCCAAATAAACTCCTTCAGGAGACTAAATCTGAAAAACAGCAACCACACATAGACCATAGTTGGGTCTACAGGCAGACTGGAAGAGTTGGGCTTTATTTTTTGCCATGGAAAATTAATGCTCAAATTCAAGGTACACTCTTAACTGAGCATTGCCTGAAATGTTTTATTGCTGGCCATTCCTCTTCCCAAGGAAAGTGCTTATGCCACCAAGCCAAGTGCTTGTGTTATTTTCTAAAACACTTCTGCTGCTGTTTGCTCCCTTCACCCTCTAACCTCTTCCCAAACACAAAGAATTTCCTCCTGGGATCTCTGAGCACTGTCAAGATGGGGCTGTGCCATGAACTTATGTCAAAAAATGGTCAAGTAGTGTCTTCAGACAAATGGAGATCAGTACAATACAGAGAATATGTTGGGGAAGGGGACCCCACATCTTTTACTCTTGCAACTCTGCTCAATATTGTGCCATGGAAGAGCATATTTCTGTCAAATAAGTCAGATTAAACTGAAGTATCACACAGACAGCCCCTCACACTCACAAAGGTGAGTGTCCCAAGCAGCTCAGTTGATGTTTCAGCACTGATACATCAGCCTTGTGGCAGCACTGATTAAAAAGCGTTATTAGCTGATGTGAAACGTCTCCATGCCTTCCAAATGCAGGATTCAGAGCCTGCTCCTCAGAAAGAAGCAAAGGGGAGGCAGAGCAGAAGGGAGACATCATATGCATCTTAGGAGAAAATATAGCTCAGATCCCAGACAGTTGGGTTGCCATGGCTGAATAAGTTAAACTTGGATAAGGAGTGTGGTGAGCATAAATGCATTAACACCACTAGAATAGGAAATCTCTCCAGATAGAGCTCCATTCCCCTTTTTCAAGAATAGATTCCTAGGCTGGACTAGGTGAGTTTGTTCCATTGGCTTGCAGAATAGAAATATTTGATTTTGCAGATTATTATTCAGTTAAAAGATGTCAGGCGGGAGAAAAGCAGTAGTTATCAGCTTCCCAGTAACCCATCTCAGGAATGAATGAAAGTGTAGCCAGCATGCTGCCTACACATGGAGAAATTCTGTTTCCTGTCCCCTGGAGGAGAGTTGTCCTGAAAATCCCTTTCCTGCTCCCCACTCCAAAAAAATCAGTATGGAGGTGTATTTGTGACTCCTCCACCTGACTTAGACCTATACAAACCAGCTCAATGACAATTATTATGCTTGTCAAAAGACTGGGGCAGCCCTGAGACTTAGGGCTATAGCAGATTCATACCTGCAGTGGCCCCTGTGCTATGTGGGACAAGTGGTACAGAACATGCACTGTGCTATAAGCACCATGAACACTTATAGACATGCTTGATAAACATCATAACAGGGATCACTTGGCTGGAGGGGCTGCAGAAGGAATCCCCATGGAGGATCTTGCTCACGTATGCTGTCTGTCTCCTTTATCAGAGTGAGTAGAGAAGCTGAACTCTGAGTGGAATATGAAACAGAGGAGAATGGCAAAGATTTTTTCTTCAGACATGCTCCCCCTTGCAGTGCTCTGTGTAATTTACATATGAATGCTGTGCTATTCTTCATAAGCAGGAATTAACAGAACAAAAGGATATAGAAAATGAGAGGAAAGAAAAGAGAGAGAAAAATAAAAGACAAGACTGAAATTGGAGGTGGTGGCCGGCACCCAGAGGCAAGGTTACCACTCAGTCATTTGGCATTGTCCCTCCTGACACGCACTCCAAGAGTATAATTTAGGAAAGAGGTACTCCCCATGCTTTGCCTCCTCCTCTCCAGCACATTGAACCGTTCTGGGGCTGATTTACGCATCATCCCAACCGTATTTCTGAGGTGGATCCAGCAGACTGAGTTTTTCCAACACAAGGAGGACCTCCCTCAGTGCTCCAGCCATTCCTCCTGTGACTCTGCGCTCCAACTCTGTTTGCTGAGCTCTGATTTTCTGTTTTTGTGACATGTATTTACAGAGTGTTGTGAAATCTGAAGGTGAATCAGGAGATTGTAGAACCATAGCAAATATTAAAAAAAAAGAAGGCAAAAATAATAGTCCAGAAACATTCATTTCAATTATAAAACCATTTTACATGTTGGTACCCCATCTATGGCCATTTTCATCAGGTTTCTAGGAAATGAGTTCACTCATGTGTGTGTTTGCAGAAGCAGCAATGTTTAAATGAATCCTAGATTTCAGACTCTCTGTGGTCAGGATTTGAATGAGAAACCTGATTCCAGGAATTACACATATCCAAACAGAGAACAAATGCTTATTAGGTGACCTACCTGTCCAGTCTAATCAGCTCAAACACTGAAGAAATTAATTACAAATGGAAATTAAAATGAATATGTCAGCGTTTCTCAAGAACTAGAGCTTGAAAATGTTTCAATTATTTCAACATTTCAGAATTATGTTTTCAATTTTGATATTTCATTTGATTTAATCTTCCAGTTTTGTGAGCTTTTTTTTTACCTTTTAATTTTGATTCTATGATTCTATAAAATATGTTATGATGTTAGCAATGGTATTGGATTATTACTGTTCCCATCATACAATAATGTGAAAAATCAAGATCTTAAAGGAAAGTATTTTAAAATGCAATTCCACCATTTTTTGAAATGAAAACTTCTTCATATTGTAGCTTTCTTTTCCAGGTCCCTCTGAAAAAAACCACAAAATTAATGCAGCTTTTATCCAAGGAACAGCAAAACAAAGAGAAACAAACTCCACAGACCTTCAAGATGAACATGTTTTCAATGAAACACTTCTGCTTAGCCTTGCTCACTGCAAAGTCTTTCTGGATGAGTGACAGGTCACAAATTATCTATAGAAATTACCTGCCAAATCATTTCAAATTAAGCGTGCAAGGAAACCATGATGTGCTGCTTGAATTATTCACGGAGTCACCTCAGCTACCCACTATACATGATTGCCCAGCTGTAACAAAGGGAGCTACCAGAGAGTACTGAGAACTAGAGAGTTGCTGTGCCAGCAAGGGGGGATGAAACCTTTGGGAAGGAGGAGAAGGGATTGACTGAGATCAATACAGAAGTTTTAGAGTACCTGGAGGGGATGTTGAGACAAGTCATTGTGGATTTAGACAAATGGAAGTCCATGGTTGAAAGAGAAAAGACAGAGTGTTGGAGATATGAGAGCCCAGCGCTGCGTTGCTGCCTAGCTTGGGGATAGGATCATGTTAAGTATGTGGAGGTTTTGTGGAATCGCAAGCTCTTCTGTCTTCTTCTTCCTCAAGTGGCCCACTCAGACTCACCCATCAGGCAGCCACTGCTGAGGTTTCCAAGGAAGTCATTCAGTCCATTGCAGTCAATTAATCAGAGCGAGTAGTATGCCCCATGTGCTGCTGTCACAAACCATCAGAAGAGTTTCCTTTGAACTCTGTCGCTATTGCACTTCACAATGGGTTTATTAGAGGCTTAATTGAACTGGTCCTGCTCACAGTGCTCATCACTAACATGCTGGCCATTAGCGGTTGTTAATGAGGGAATCCAGAGGATTACTGCATCAATTACCAGGTTTGGTTTGCACTGGAGGAGCAGCCAGCAGCCAGCTCCTGTGAATTCAGCTGAGAAGTGTAACACAGTGTGCACTGAGAACAGACCTCTTGAGGATGTACACAGCACCTCACCCCTGGTGCACGTAGTGGGGTAGCAAAGGCAAAATGCCAGTATCCCCACAACGCCACAGCAAGAGGAGCTGCCTGCTTTGGAGGAAACCATTAAGCAAAAGACCCAGCAAAGCTGTGAGAAAGGAAGGCAAATAGCCACACTCTTTCCAAAGGAGGACAAACTCTCTGTTAGCCAGCAATTTCACTGGAAATGGTTGGCAAAGCCTTCCATTCAATAATTCAGTCACACCAGAGAGTCAGAAAAGTTGGCGTCATCCCAAATATGAAAACATTTATACAGGAGGGAATAGTTTGTGCATTGCAGTGTGCAGAGCTTTACATGTACTTAGGGTAGGGAAACATACTAATTTCTAGAAGGGGAGAGTTCAGCAGTCAGGTCACAGCTTTGCTCTCTACACTCACAAAGGAGTGTAAAATGAGACTGCAAGAGACATAAATCACTTCCTCCCACCCCTATGCTGAGCTATACCAGGGATCCTTCTTCCTAGCCTTGGAGGGGAATGAATAATCCTTCCTGAAAGAGAGTATAGTCCAGGAAAATTGAAGGCAAACATGTACACATGACTGCAATGAACTGTAGGTAGTCCTGAGACAAAGGTCTCAGAAGCTTGGGGAGAAGGAGAGCACAGCTTTTCTGAGATGTGATAAGGCTCCTGCCTCCACAGTGCTGTAGAGACTAGCAAAGACAAAGAGCCACAAGGGGAAGGAAGAAAATGAGAACTGAAGAAAAGGGAGGAAGAGAAAAACAGTTTTAAAGATGTGGGAAGGGCAAAAAAGATCTCAAGAGAGAACCAGGTTATTCTGTCTTCTCATGGCATGTAGCCTGGGCTGACAGGAGCATCAAAGCCTGAGGATTTGCATCTTCCCTTCTCTACATTATATCCCATTTTTATAGCTGAGTCCCCATGGAGAACAAATGCATATGAGGGAAACTCATGGAAAAATAAATAAAAAGAGCAGCTCAAAGGTTCAGAACCAAAGTGAAAACACCTACCAAGTGCCTAGTTTTGCCTGAAAACACCCAAGAGCCAGCAGGCATTACCAAGAGGTGCTTCACACAAAGATGTCACCACAAAAATGGCTACAAATAAACCCCAGAAAGGAGGCATCACAGCTGCTGGGCCTTCCCTCCCTCTTCCCACTTCCTAGTTATGCCCCCATAGGAGCCAAGCTGTGAATCTCTTAAAGCCCACTGCTCCACAGAGAACTGTCCAGCTCATGTCCATCATGAAAAGTGTCATGGCCACTCACTGTCCTTCCTCTCTTAGCAGCAAGGAAACTATCCTGGGAGCAAAAAGAGGCAGAGAGAATCTCCCATGAAGGAGGGAATCTGTAGCCACAATGTGTTTCATGGAGCATCAGCCCTTTCTCCAAGCCTGGTCTTGCTCCCTCAAGGTGGGAAAAATGGGGAAGCCAGATCCTGGCTAGGTGGGAGCAAGTATGGGGATACAGCATGGGTCAACTGGGCTGCATTTGCCAGGTCCATAGGATGCTGAGCTGCCAGGCTACTGCACCTTGATGACAAATGCTCTCTTGAAAAGCTGGCAGAAGGATTTTTTCCTCTCTCTCTCTCTCTCTCTCTCTCTCTCCTGTCTCCCTTTCTGGTGTTCATTTTTTTCTTCTGCATTTCAGAAAAGAGAGCAAGCATGAGCAGCTTTAATTATGTTGGGTATGAGGTGAATACAAGGCTGCTCAGCTGCAGCCAGCAGGGCCTCTTGGCTTTTATGCGTGGGGCAGCATCTTCAATGCTCTCCTGTGCTGGTGCAGAGGTAGCATAGATGCTGAGTGCTTCAGACCCCCACTCAGGTGGGCATCAAAGGGAAACCCCAGGGAGTCAAGTGCTGAACTCTGCACTTCACAGCAGCACTGAGCACCTGTGTCCCAGTGCCCAGTTCCCTGTCCCCCACACCACGATGAGCTTTCAGTGGAGGAAGATGGAAGGAAAAAAGCATGGGCATGATTGTGGGGGGAGGAAGGAGATGTTCCTGGAGGGAAAAAAAGAAAAAAAAAAAAAAAGCATATAACCCAGTAACCCTTTAGAAGCAGACAAAATGATAGTCCTTATCACATTAGACATTTCCAAAAGCTGTGTCAATTTTACTTTGTAGTGTTAATGGGAAAAATTGAACTCTTCTTCATCCCTCCCACCCCTACTCCCTGCTCTTTCCCTATTTTGCAATTGTGGCAGGAGACCTCTTTTGAAAGGTTGCCTGAGGGTGAGAGATTAACACAGAAATGCATCTTCTCCACGCTCTTGAGTTAGAGGAATAAAATAATTGGCCTGTCTTGTTTTCAGGATCTGCAGGGTGCCAATTTCTGGTTGCAAGACAGAAAAGTAGTGAAGAGGATGAGCAAAAAACAGAATGTTCAACCAGCCAGAGAAGAAAGGGGCAGAAGGGTGACCATGCGTGGTGACAACAGCTGTTTAGTGAAGTCCACCATGGCAAGGGAAGGAAGGGCAGAAACTAAAGGCACAAGGGCTCTCTCCAGGCAGTCCCAGCTGGAGAGGCTCTCTGTGCAGCCACACAGCAGTGTGGGCAGAGGAGGGGTGAATAGCACAAGCTCTCAGGCAGGGCCCTTTGTGTACAGGACTTCTCTGTGTGCTTCCCATTTCCTTGGCTGCTGCACACACCTACAAGTTCTCATTTGCACTTTCCTGGGGTGCAAATGCTCTCAAGGCCAGCCTGGCTTCCGAGCATGTGAAATGGGAGCAGGGCACACAAGAAGGGGAAGGCAGGACCTCTGCAGGATCTTTTGTGTGAGGACTTAGAGGACAGGGGAGGAGAGGGAGGCAGGCTGGGGCAGGAAATGTATTTGTGAGGTTTTAGGAGTGGACTGTTCAAGACCGCCTCATTCAGCAAGGGAAATCATGCCTTTGATGGGTTCAGATTCTGATTTGTTTTGTCAAATCCAAGGAGGCTAAGAGGAGGTAGCTGGAACTTCTAAGTGCACATTGGTCATCATGTCATCTTGCATGTGGCCCCACGAAGGGGTCAGCATTGTGGAGAATTTCTCCACAGGAGACACTAGAAAGAGAAGTGGGGATGTATTTTGAGTTTCCTGGAATGAAGAAAATACATGATACATATCCCCAAGAAAATACATGGTACGTATCCCCATGTACCAAAATACCATGGCCTCACTGGGTCCCCTCTTGATGGCTTTGCTGATTAACCCTCTCATTCATATGATATACAGGGAAGGGGAAGTGATATTTCAAGTGATTCTTATTTATTCACTCACCCTTGAGGTGGTATCACAACCTAAAGGAGGGAAATTGTGTGCTCCTGTGCTGAAGGGTATCTAAGTTAAGCCAATCTCTGACGTCTGGAAGGAGAGAGAAAGAGGAGGAGAACGGATTACTGAAAATAGGATCTAACTTCCAAAAGGAAGAACAAGAAGCTTTCAAATGTGAATCAAAATGACACCAGGAAAGAAAAGGAAAAAATGCCTCTTGCTGAGGTGGAGGAGTGTGGAGTGGGTTGGTCATTAACTCTCCCAAGTGGCAGAGGGGGAGGGAGGATGCTGGAGAATCTGGTGGGATGGTTACTTGGGGACCTGACAAACTGACAAATGCAGCTATTTCCATTTCAAATGGAAAGGCGAGAGAAGATCAAACACATCTCACAGTAATGATCTGGAGCCTTTCCCTGCACACTGAGCTACACAAACATTCAGTGTAATTGGAGCCATGCACAGATAAGATGGAGAAGCAAAAGTCTGCTCAGGGGGGAGGCGAGGGTGGGAGGCAGGCTGGAGGAACAACACCCACAAAACAAACATAAAAATCCAGCCTACAACATGCAAACAGCCTGGTGGTATCTGCACAGTATCTGAGAAAAAGCCATTTTCTGGTATAGTGCTCCCTTCCCTGCGGGTTGCCCACTCCAGCTGTCCATGCATATCAGGAGATGCTCTACAAAATGACACTACCCTCACTCCTTCCCTTGCAGTCCAAAGGCCCCCATTTCCAGGACCACAACTGAGAGAGCCATGGTGAGGGAAAAGTAACATACATTTGGTTTTAAGCCTTAGTTTTAAATGGCTGAATATGAAGATCAAAATGTCAGTATGACACGAGATGAACCTGAGCTCTCTTTGGTTATTTATTCATCCATTTTCAGAAAAGGTGGAATGGTTCCAGGTAAAAACTAGGGAGGAATATTGACAAGATCTCACAGCCTTTCATTCGTTGATCTCCTG
>JAVCKT010029507.1:2561-14854 GCA_032273925.1 Rhynchotus rufescens | reverse complement strand
ATTGGCTCATCTCCATGAACTAGTTCACTGCTTGATCACAGACACACCATTCATTATAGGTGAGAAGGAGGGAGTGAGGCTGCACAGCTGGGTCACAGACAAGCAAAAGCCAGGACCATGGTAGCTTATATTTGGAATGGCTTAACAGTCCTATATATTGGTCATAATAGGGAAACTTGAAACATTTTACTGAAAAGAGATGCAGTATGATTATTCCCATTTTGGTATGTATTGATGAACAGCTGATTCTTTCTCCCAGATGACAAAGAGCATTTTGTTATCTAAGGAAGGCATATTTTTAAACATCTTTACTGAATTTAGGTCATAAACATACTGTAATTTACTGCTAGAACACAGTATAAATAACCATGGGTATCATATTGATACCTAGGTCATTCTTATACAAACTTACTCTTTGGTTAGATAATAATCTTAGATTCTTATTGTCAGAGGTTAAGTATTTTTCTTCTTGTATTTCTTGATGTACAAATTGCGGCTAAAATACCTCTTCTCATTCCATGTCGTAGGAGTCGAATGAAGTTACTGCAATGATTTCAGAAGCAAATAATGATATCATTAATGTAAGTTAGCAAACATTATAAAAATCTAAAAATGAATTAGACTGAAGTGATTGGTGAATTTGCTGTTTCAGCTGTTTTGTATTTTATGAGAAGAAATTTCCACATATTTTCCTTTGTGAAACATATATTCCAGCTTTTTTTTTTTTCACCTGTTATTTGATTGCAGAAACATCAGTATCTTAACCACACAACTTTTCAATACTTGGACTGTGATTTGTGAAGCATTACTGAAAGGCTTACACTATAATTGCCTGAAATAAAAAAGGCTTACAGTAAGGTAATGTATACTGGGTAACATCAAATTGATTCTACATGCAGAGTGTTAAACCTGCTGTTTTTGTGGCAGAAATATTGTTTCAGTTACTGTATGTCAAAGAGCAACGACTCCTCTGCAAATAATCATTTGCTTTAAGCTGTATCTTGAATATAAAGATTTTATCCAGAAATTGATAACAAAAATTAAAATTTGTGCTGTTATAACCTCCTTTATTATTATTGGAGATTATTATTAATAGTTGGAATAAAGGGTCATTTTTAACCAATGGGAATCTCTTGTTATGATTAGCATACTGATAGTAGCCGATATCTCACAACTGTTTTTGCATCCTTGTTTCTAAATAATTTATAAAGCCCTAGGTCTATTGCTCACTATCTGCCCAACCAAAGAGACTACATACCACGCTACTCACATAGAGAAAACAAGTTGAACAATTACACTTATCTGTTTAGATACCCTATTGCAAACTCCTCTGATACAAGCTATCTGCAATGAATTGAAGCTGACAGCACATTAGCTACATGCAATACTGCACAAAGATATAGTTAGAGAAAAAATAAAAATCAGTTTATGTACCCTTCCTTTAAACAGGGATACTATAATAAAAATGTGAAAGAGGAGTTTAAAGTAAAGCTGTCTCATGTAACTGGAAACCACAGAGCTGGGGCAAACCATAGAATCATAGAGTCATAAAGGTTGGAAAAGACTTTTAAGATCATCGAGTCCAATCGCAAACTATTCAACACTATCCTGCTTCTACTACTCCATTAGAGTGGAGTAGAACAGTACCAGAACTACGAGAAGTACTAGAACACTACTACTAGAACACTATTCTCCAGCTTTTTATACTAGTGTCTGGCCACCACAGTTAGACTTTTCTTAAGCCTTTGTAAACAAAATTCAATTTTAACTCCTTTCTTGGTCATGCCAAGGATAAGAAGCAAGAAGCTAGAAAGAAGGCTTTCCTCCTAGAAAGGCAAATGCAAAGATTAGCAAGACCGGCCTTGGAGAACTGGATTTTATACTTGGAGGAGGAATAAGATAATAAGATTGAGACTTGTGTCTCTTTGGGATCTTTAAGTAACAACCCTTATATGCCTCCATCTTTTTAAATTGCAGGGACAAGCCTTTATAACCTGGGACTTAGTACAAGCAAAGATGCAGTGGAGCCTCAGCTAGTATAGTCTATTGTTGAAGTTGATCTGTTTTTCTTTATAGTGTCTTTATAGATAATTTTGTAATAGCAGCAGGATTTTCTATCTATCTATCTATCTATCTATCTATCTATCTATCTATCTATTTTACTTACTGGCTAGTCTCCTTTGCTAGATCTTCAAAAGCACTGATATTCCAGTACACTGAATTCAATTAACTCAACCTCAATGAAGGTTGAACAAACAAATTGTTTTGACAGCTAAGTCCATACTAGCTTTACTGAGTACCCCATGTCCAGCCCTGCATTTCAGATGGTCCCCACCCTCACTTCCTTTGCTATGGTACAGGCTTCAATACTCTGTTATGCTGTAGTGTTTGCAGAGTTCAAACCACAGCCTTAGGATATTTTACTAATATGAACAGAGCTCTGTTCTGGTGAGCTTTGAATTAAGCAGAAAGTGATTTTTTCTTTAGTTAGATTTAGGTTAGACCTAGAAAACAGTAGCTGCATTTGCATGGAAAACATCCTATGTTAAGAACAGAATTCTAGAAAATCTTGTATTTGAGTAATGAGAAAGTAGATGCCCTTCAGATAGTGATGTTGTCTTGTCCTTTATGTAGTAAATGATGTGATTCTGTGTTCTGCTTGGTGCTATACTGAGTTCTTGAAAATGCCACTCGGGCACTTTTTGTTCTTGAACATGTACATGGGGGTGACTTCCTGATTTCAGGAGAAATTTTCTCATTTGACATCAGGGAGGTCAAGCACAAGAACTCCGAGCTTTTACTCCAAAAACTCAAGGACGGCAAGGGGCTGAATGAAAGGTCTTCAAGTCAGTACTTAATTCCTCCTTTTCTTTTTCATACATCCTAAGCTTTGGGGACAGTGCTGGCTTTTTATGCATGATACAATATTTCAATTCTCAATTTACTTAAAGGAGTTGCCCAGAAGAAGCAGCAAAAGTCAGAGAGAGAGGCAGTGATAGTAGCCTATGAATATCCAGCAAGTGGAGAGGGCAAGTAACAAGGAATTATGACTAATTCTTCAGAACTATAAAACTCTGAATGATCATTAAAATATTTGTAAAACAGATAGATAGCACTGCAAACAGATATTCTTTACATTGCACTTGAAACAAACAAGCAAATCAAATAATGTCTTGCTTCTAAACATTCTGGTTTTGACTATCAGGTCTGAACTTTTGAAAACCTAAGGGTTACAGTTTCTTCTTTGACACCAGCTGATTCTTTTTTTTTTTTTTTTCCCAAAGAATAGAGACTGGAGTCTAGATGAAGAAAAAAAAAGGCAGAAAAGACAAAAAAAAAAAAAAAAAAGACAAGAAAAGAAAAGAATCAAAACAGAAGAGAGACTAAAAGCAAAATCTCTGTGGCTTCTATTCTCTCCCTCTCTCTCTCCCTACTTTCTCGCTCCACCACTTGACTGTATCATACTGTGATGCTGGTTACTGAGGTGCTGCTTCACCTTCTGCAATGTTGCTTGATCTTTGATTTCCTGTGAAGCACAATGAATCTTACATTAGACTGTTCAGAGTCAGGTGGTGCACCATCTGTTCCCAGACTTGGAAAACACTGAGTAACAGAGATCAACAGAAAGCAACAGCTACACCAGTTTCATTGGAATATTCATATTTGCACAGTAACAAGTAAGCAGATGATTCTGTTTTCAAGCACGTAAAAAGCATTTTAGTTTTTCAACAGTTACCTATTAAATATATCATGTTGGTTTTTTTTTTTTTAGTTTTTATTTTATTAAAACATGTTTAATATTCATTGACCTGGCTAAGTCATAAAATACATTAATAAATTATTACTATTTTGGTGATTTGAGGTTATGGAGACCATGTGATACAGACTGTAAAGTAGCGTCAATTTAACAGCATTTAATAGCATCCGTGAATGCAGCTACAGAAAGATAGCTGGAGAGATGCACAATTGTTGTATTGATAGAGTGAAACACAAGTAATGAAGGAGATTTTTTAAAAAAAGAGATATCAGTGAATCCCTAGCTGCCAACATATGATAATCCTTTTTTTTTTATTATTATTTCTTAATGTATTCTAACATTCCTTTAAGGAAACATTCTTTTACCTCTCTTGCAGTTGGAAATCTCTTGCTATATTACTAAACAAGCTGTAACTGTTTTAACTATATGTTTTCTTAACTACAGTTTAATAGGAAAAAAAAGAAAAACCTTGAGTGCCTTAGAATATGCTTATTGATTGAGAATAATTCTTTTGTAGAGCCAAATTTGCTAAGACATATGCCTCTAATTCTTTAATGTTCCACCCCATGCTAATGCTAGAACAGCTTAAGTCAGATTTACAGGAGCCCAAAATTGCTTTAACTACTTTGCTAAACGTTGTGCTTATTATAGAAGAAACTAGAGGAAAGATTTATCACATTTTTAGAAACCATTTAAAAAGCTTCATTGATCTTCCTGCACTTAACTTTCCAATGCACTTGTTTTGAAGCACTATATTACAAGGGGAATATAAAAGCTCAAAAAAGTGCTTCTGCCAAAAAATAACTAAATCAGGAAAAGAAAAAAAAGGCTTGTATCTTCATGTTTGACAATGATATATCATTGCCTGCTATAATGTCTTCACTCAAAATACATTTTGGAGTAAATATAGTGTAAATGTATCAGATGGCTAGGTGCTCTCCTTCCTACGATGGTATTTTGATGAATGATCTTGAGAAAGTTAGTATGTGCTATAGGTTATGTAGATTTGAGCTGGGGAAAATGATGATAATTTAATATATGTACAGTATATCTGACTCAGAAGTGTTCAAATGTTTTACAATCACACATTCATCTTGCTTCCTAACATCCCTGATGGTGTGTGTATGTCTAGCTAGCACCCACATGTATATTTATATGATTATGCACTACCTATATATATGCAAGTATTTTACATACTTGCAAATGAGTATTGTTATGTGTATTATGTATAATGTATATAAATGTAACTATACAGATAGATATAAAAAAATTCCCTTGTTGTGAAATAAGGCAACTGCATTGTTGTAAAGTATTTGAAGATGCCTGGATCAAAGATACTGTACTAACACAAAGGAAAAAAAACGCTGCCTAAAAAACTGCTGAGCCCCTCACTGTTGCAAACAGGGCAATGGGTAGAAAAGTCAGATGTCTTGAAAAGCTGATGTAGACATAGACAGTGGGCTTGGCAAATGCATCAAAGAAAATCGATCTTTTATTGTCTGAGTTTGAAATTACTTCTATTAAGGTATAGCTGCTGGTTTGCAAAAGAACTAAGACTTTTTTGCAGTCAGGTTTATACTCAGAATATACAAATAAAATGCAATGGGAAAAAAAAAAGCATTTAAGTAAGACATTACTTCTGAGTTCAGTCTGGGGCAAAGCCCAATGCCCAGATGGCTCAGGAATAACTATATTTAATGTCTAACTGGGATATCAGTTGAACAAAAAAAAATCTCATTGCTTAGCATGCAGATATATTTTAGATTTATAAGTTTTAGAAGTCCAATACTCATATGTCTTAAGTTTTTAGCCTATGACAACTGAGTTTTAAAAGATGTTTCCTTCTCATTCTTCTCCTTGAAGCCTTCAAGAAAATGCATCAGTTTAGTCTTTGCCTGTTAATTGTTTAGTATATATATAATGTAAGAGTTTGAGCCAATATTTACTAAAATAAGCAGCAAATTTTCTTTTGAATTCAATGAATTTGATTGAACTACTATTGTCTGGGAGGGGTCAGTTCTCCCTGAACCAAGGCAAACATGTGGATGTCAGCCCAATGCTACCAATTCAAGGCATGTCAAAAGCAGCAGGGGCAGTCAGACAGAAATAAACCATAGATAGTAGAATAAGTCCAGTGTTACTTCTCAACCTATACAGCAATGTTTGTGTATACGAAGCACAACATAGAGAAAATGGGGCTAGCTCTAACTGAGGAATTAGGAGCACTTAGAGACTAGAGCAGGAAAGAGGTTATCCTTCCATTCCTTTTGGATGCTTTTGGTTTTCAGCTTCCATTCAGGAACCCTTGGGGCAGGTCATGTCAGCAGCTGCTATAGAGTAGCCTGACCTGCGGTGTGGGCACAGCTGGGCAGGGAATATGTGCAAAGCACCAGTCTGCTGCCAGGATATTGGCAGTCAAAAAGTGAGTATGTGCATCCAAGAGAGCTCGGACATGGTAGAATTGGACAGAGCTGGAGTGTGTGTGTGTTTGGACCTGCTGCATGTTATCTGTTTGGATTTAAACCTTTAACCGTATCATCTTTTTCTCTATTGCTTTTTAAAATTTCATTATCCATTGCAATTACAAGCCTAAATTAAAATTAATGCTGATCCACTGACTTGAATAGGTGATGGTTCTAAATTTCAGAGAGCTGAATTTGCCTATGTTCACATTTCCTTCAATTACAATGACAGCAGTTTTAATTTAGACTAATATTATCTGGTACATATTTATCTTTCTGCTGCCAACCAAGATCTCCATGGAGAACCTGTGAGATTGTGACATAATTAGTAGAGATAATTTCTAAAATTCCAGAAGTAGGTAATATTGCAGAAACTCCCTTCTCAAATTTATTTGCCTATCTTTCTTTTTGCTAAAATGTGACATTGGTCCCATCTAAAAATATATATATAGAACTATAAAATATTTAGTAGTACAGATATTACCTATTTGACTTCATTAACATTAATTAATATTTTAAAAATATTTGTTTATTATTTTGTTCATTATTTATGTACTTAATAAAGCAAATGGCAGTAAAATATTTAGAGTCCCATATATTATTGAAATAGATATTGCGCATTGCGTTTTAAATATATTATGGAAACTAATGATGGTAAGGTGCTGACTAAAAATATTGCACAGCTGAAAACTGTCATGGAACAGGTTTCAGAGCTCTGCTTAACATGAAACACTAATAATCGCTGCTACTATATACTGAGCTATAAACCTGAGCTGAGATTTCAATTAATACATTCATTTAGATAAACAAAGGCGTGCAACTGGCTTGTCATTGACAAAAACAGTAGAAAGACTGCTATTTGTTTGTTTAGAGTAAATTAAGTTGAAAGTCAGATACCATCCTTATGATATGAAAAGTGAAATCACAAGAATCATTCCTTCCGCTAAAAATTACCCTTTAAAATTATGACCTCATTTTGTACTGTACCACCTATATTTAAGGAGACAAGTGGGTCTAGATTCAAACCCAGTTGTGAATATACATCAGTCAAAGGATTTATCTACACTTGACAAAAAACCCTATTTGACAAGATACACTGCCTTTATCCCAAGCTTATAACCAGTTTCATTTGCATCAGCTTCAGACAAGCATGTTTGAAGCTGACACTGAGATTTTGCTTTTGCTTTTCCTGACTTAAAATAGGAGAGGAAAAAAAAAAAAAAAAGAAAACAGATTTTAGAAGAATCTTAATTGAATAGTATTCATTTTGCTGAAGAATCTTCCTCCAAACGATCTTTGTTAGACAGTTGCTCTTTTCTTTTTGACATGTCATATCATTTTTGAAAAGACCTATCACATTTTGAAATTGATATTGAAGTACAAAAACTGTAATACTGCTTTACTGGATGCTGGGATACAGTAGCAATGTGTGGTATGTTGGCAATACCTTATAACTGCACAGCTAATATATTCTTAGGCTGTAATACTTGAGTGGTATTTGTACTTGAGCTTACCCATTAGCAAGAAGGGTAACATGAGGTAATGTGCCTTATTGCTCAAAGTGCTTATGAATATTTTGGACTGCTTGAGTCTAGCCTTATTTTATTCATTGCTTATTATATTTGAATACTAAGCAGGCTTCATTTTCAAAAATTAAAAAATACAGATGCTTTTTGTCTCCTTATTAGTCATGTATTCTTAGTAATATCTGTTTTTCACTGTGCTTGCCTGATTTCTTTTAATGCCTCAGCAAAGTGAACAAGCAATTTAAATCCCTTTAGTAATTAGGATATAGGGAAAAAGCTAAAGAAAAAATATTTTTCACCATTTTTATAGTGTTATAGAAATGCTTCCAATTTCAGTAAATTTAATAATGGTATTAATTGATCTTTTTTTTTTTTGAATATGTACATAATTTATACATCAAAGAGAGGTCAATTGTCTCTTCTCTCTGGTTCTTCCTAATAGCAGTTGATCTGGATGCTCTGATGGTTGCTAATGGCAAACCTTTTATATTTAGGTCCTCCAACCTTCCCAGAAAAATTTGGACTCTGCCTATCCTTCTGAGAGGAAGGAATAAGAGAGGAAAAGATTCAACACTTTCTTAAACTTGGTAAAAATTCTATGAAGTTGCCCAATTGTCTGCAAATATATTGACATTACTCAGGTTTTCTTATAAGAAATTGGAATATCCAAGACTCTGATGTATTATACACATAAATATGTTCAATGGAATAAGAGATAATGCAATAATTCACAGTATGATTTTCCAGGTCTTGTATAGTCAGCAAAACAAGTTGTTTTGCAAATGTTTGCTCAACTCTTGACCAACCTCAAAAGAAAACAACAGTGGTATCAAACATCAGTAATTTCACAAGAGATTGTAATGCCATTCATCTACTTGTCTTCCAGCTGCTCAAAAAACCTTTTACATCAGCATGACTGAACTTTTTCACATGAAAAGACACCTACATGTTACAATAGATTTTGAATTGGAAACATCATAAGATATTTTAACCATGGGATACAAACCTACCCAAACTCACAGAAAGGGCAAGTCATATCAAAAGTTAATACTATCTGAATAGGTAATATTCAATTTCAGGAATAGTCCACTCTTCCAGGTCAATATTTCCTAAATTCTTAGGATTTAAACATCTCCACGGATCTTGCTTTAGTTTGTCCAGTTATGTATTTTTTGTTCTTTGCAAACTACCTTTAATTGGAAAATTGTTTAATAAATTCTCGTATTTTATCTCATCAAAGGAAGACATAGTGTGTGTAAATATTCATTACCACTTCATGTTTAAAACCACTTTGATAAATTAACTTCATAACCTTTAGAGAACAGGAAGAGACAGGAAGCCTGGGTATAACAGAGACAGTACATACAAAAATGTAAAAGAAAAAAATGTTACCCAAAAAAGTCATTTAAAAATGTGCTTAGAAAGATGTGGATTGTGTCCATAGAAAGGAGATTTACAACATCTCTCTGAAGGGAGAATGTAAATAATCTTAAACTGCCAGTCTCACTCTTCTGACTGTAGAAGCAGCTTAGACCATGGGCTTAATCTAACCTTTAGGTAGATAAAACAAAGTGGGATATATATAACTTTTGCAAATATTTAATGATCAAATTTCTCTTTTTTCTTCATCTTTTCTGCATCTCGTTTACTATATCAAGTTTGACCTACTTGCCCTCACCGCTGAATCTGTCTCTATCATTCATATTTTCTCTCTTTCAGACAGAAAGAACAAATCTGGCCAGACAGTAATGATACCTTCACTATTCACTTGTTTAATTTTCAATCAATCAACTTTGTGCTTTCCTTCCTTCTCCTCCTAAAGCTAAGGAGAAGCTCCATGTAACTATGTGCACATGTTGTGGTCCTTTACTCTCCTTGAATCTCCCCTCACCTTTTTTTTTTTTTTTTTCTTGTAACATCTTAGCATACAATTTTGACAAGAACTATGATGTGAATGCGCTTTGACCTCTATCAATCTTCTGGACCGATACTGTCTCACTGTTTTCTTTATGTTCTTCCATCTGTCTCTTATCTTACACTTTTATATACATCTACATAATATTCACAACACTATATGCAGAATAAAGAAAAAATACTTGAAATAACATTGAGAGGAGTGGTTTGAGCATGAGCAGCATTCTTATTTGCAATGCAGTCCTAACAATTCTAAAATTGTAAGAAGTCCCTGAAGCAGGGATTGCCTTTTTTGTCATGAGTAATAGAGCTTTGGTTTATGAAAAGAATTCCTAAGTATGAAAGCAATCCTAATAGTTGCTAATAATGCCAACAGAAAACATCCTGTTACCAGAAAAGCTGATTAACAGCAGAAGTCAAAGGAGAGGTCTTGTCTGCATGAACTGATGACAAACAAGCAAATAAAATATCCTATTTCACTTAGTATCAGCCCACTTCAAGGTTTGCTTGTGTTAACGCTTAATGGCATATGCACATCATGCAATTTCTTCTGGTTTAATTAGAGATCTGTGAAGAGTGAATTCTCTGGAGATAGATAGAATCTTCTGCTTATCCTGTCCTCTAATTATCTGCTTTTTCTTTGAACAGATATTTGATATTAGAACCTACAGTTCTGGAGTAGGAAAAAAACAAGTTATTCTGATCTTTGTCATGACATAGCATATAGTGAAGAAACATAGAAAACGTGATGAAATGTCATTGGATAATTCTGTGTAGTGCTTAGATATAAAACCCATAAATAAAAGAAATTATACAAGGGATTGTTGAGAGATTGCTACCTTTTTAAAATACTAATATCAATTTAATTGCGAAACAATAGATACTGTTATTCACAAACCAGTGAGCTTTATTTCCTACCTAGTTTACTTCATGTCTGTTAACGAACAATATGCCAGTTGTTTATAATATAGTGGGGCATTTTTGTCTTGCTCTAAGAACTGTATATGAGAAATATTTCCGATACCAATATGCCTTAAAGATCTTTCACAATAGCCAAGGAGGTAAAAATGAAAATAATTTTCTTGAAGAAGTAAAAAGAGTGATCCATATTAGAAAGAAGACAGTATTTACTTAATGATAACAATGATACATGGCCTCTATAGATTTCTTTTAAGATGATAGGTGTCAGTTTTGAAGAAGAATTGAAAATTGGAAGTGAAGATGAAGAAAATTTTCCACATTTTCCTTTACAGAAGATACAGGATGAATCGAGTTTGAAAGATGCCATAGGAGACATAATTAGGAGGAGCTTTGATGCAGTATAACAGGTTCAGCTGTGACACTGATTTATTATAAATTCTCATTTCTAGGAATTTAAAACAACAAGGCAATACGAACTGCAGCCAGTCACTACAGATGATCTAAAGAAGCTGCTGCTCAGCTACATTTTTAAAAGCTGTGTCTGCTTTGCCCTCTGCCTCGCTCAGTCCTGCTGTGCGCAGCCACCAGAGGAGCAGGGGGATGTTGGCACCTTGGAGGCTGGAGATCAGTGGTGGAGCTGCTAATTTGATGCCCCCTCAGGCTGAGGAGGGTATTTCTCCTGCGGGAAAGCTCCTAACCACTAAGCTATTACATGTGGTTCCTCCTTTGGATTTATTTTTAAAATAAAACAATGAGGTCTGCTCAAAGAGCAATTGCTGCAACACCCCTCAGGAGGGGATTCGGGGCTCAGGGACTCAAGCAGAAAGGGAATGTCTGCTTGCAACCCTGTTTTGGGAAACTAAAGCCCTGTTTTGGGAAACTAAAATCCAAAAGAGCGCAGGAATTTCGAACTTGATTGACATTTCCTATTAGTTTGACATATGAGCTTCCTTGCTCCTTATGAAGCTTCCTTTCACTATCGGAATTTTGAGGGGCTTTCTTTTGAGCTGCCTCATTTTCTTACCTAAATGACATTGAAAAGTTAGGCATCTAATTTTGATTTTTTGTACTCCACTTTGGGGGTTATATGTGCCTGCCCTTAGCTCCTGCTTGAATCATAGCATTGGGTTTCAGTTCCAGGTCATACTCTTTACCTTCATTTTGATATATTAATTATCTTGGTTCTTATAAAATATGACTCTTTTCAAAGGGTTTTGGAAAAGACATTAAGATATGGGGAACTTTTAGTTTTATTAGGCAGTGTCAGCTTGTTATTACTCTGACAGTTGAACTCTTTTCACATGGCAGTCATTGACTTCATAAATTTCTGACCTCTTCCTAACATACAGCACTTATGTAATCCAGGCAGAGGACCAAAACTAATTTCATGTGTAAAAAAATTCTACAGCCAAAGGCCTTGCATCAGTTTTATGCCAGTGTGACTTCCTGGACTTCAAAGTAGTTGTTTCTAGCAAACACTGTTTGGATAAAATAGAAATCAGGCCTGTATTACAGAGGATAGCTCCATTCTCTTCCTTCACTCCTCATTCCAGTCTTATTATACAGCTAATGTATTCATAACAAAAACATCACAAATTACGATCAAACACCAAGAAGTTCGAGAAGTTAGGCTCATCGGTTTTGCTATCATTCTAACATTTGGGGGGAAAAAAACTAGTTGTAATTTATTGAACAGTAAACAAGTTGGGCACC